>OX371224.1:278711476-278928299 GCA_947310385.1 Nephrotoma appendiculata | reverse complement strand
TTGCATATTTCCACATCCAGTCCAATTTTTTCGGATATTTTATTCCAAATTATCCTTTTTATTGTTGGGTTCTTATAATCCTTGTATGTTAAATTGTAAAGCATTTCTCGCCCCGGCTTTTTAATTTCATCTAATAAATTTTCGTCCGTTTCTCTCGAGGTAGCCATTCTAAATAATAAATTACAAAAAATTAAAAAATTATATTAACTTAAATCTAGATTTATATAAATATTCACCTTTTTCTAATAAATTTATTTATTTGAAAATAAAAAAAAAACAAATTCCAATATTTTTAATAATTTTATTATGAACACAAATTTCTTTTAATATTTTTATTAAAATGGCGAAAGCAAAATAATCAAATGTCATCCCACAGACCCACACACAAAAAATGAGCATAAAAAATAAAATAGTCTACAAAATGTTGCTCGATAATTACAGTTTTGGTTTGTTACATTGGTCGTCTGCAAGATTTTTGCTCAAAAGTTGAGATTTTGTCAACTGTTTGGGATGAAAAGGGCGTGTTTTCTTGTTATTCTTATCATTTGATTGGATAAAACGCCGGGATGAAAAATCCCGGATTTTCATCCGTCGTATGAATACGCACTAAAAGTATTAAATGTTGTATGTCGCGCTCCTGGTGAGGTGATATTGTAATATTTTTTTTAAGCTCATGATTTCTCTATATAATTATAAACACAATGGTTTTAGTAAATATTCTATGTTTATGTGATTTTTCTAATAAATGTTACAGAATGAATATTAGTCTTCATTTCGCGCATGGTGTAGAAATAATTCAATTCCTGCATGTATTAAATTTTGTAATCTTTAAACTTCATCCTTTTATTTGTTGCTTGAGTGTTGCTTGAGTGAAATTCAAATATATATTTCTGTGGTTATTTTAAGAAAAATCAGTAAATGCATATTAATATTCACTTCGTGCATGTAATAACAATCTGACGTTTAGTATTGTCATTATTTTCGGTTGTGAGGTAACTAAAAAAAATCGATTGTTTATTAAATTTAGTTTTTGTATTCAGTTTTAAATCATTTTTATTGTCTATGTTATGATAGTTTTAACTATAATGATGTTTGACTTTAGAACTTTGGTTTACCGAAAATCTATTTAAATAATTAGATAATAGTGATTTCTTTAAGTTTTAGGAGAACATAATTAATGATTTAGGTAGATTTGAAAAATGGTGGTGTTCGGTCTTGATTAGTGAAATAATTATTGCGCTAATACTTAAAATTTATTATTATTGCATTGGTACATGGAAATGTTGTCATTGATTAATTTTAAATTTTACTTGTTTTGCTAGAATTTTATGGTTAATTGAATTATTAAATTAATGGGTCTTAAATACTCATTATTTAAATATTCGTTATAATAATATTTAGATATTGTAAGTAAGGATAATGCAGCAATAATTCTCATTCTACATTTATTAATTTACAGTTTCCTGAGTGACCGCCTTACTAAGTGTGTGATGGGAGTGTTGCGGTGTTTTAAATTTTATTCTTAATCGTTTTTATTAACATTAAATGGGCTAAACAGCTAATCTTGAAATAAATAATGTATTTTTCAGGATTAGCAGTTTACCTCATTTCTTTTTAGGTATTAAATTTAAATTAAATTGAGCCATCTTGTAAATAGATACTAAATAGTGGCTTTATTAGATGTCTGTAACCGGGCGTACTCTGTCATTACGGGGTATTAAATAATATGTTTTAGTTAATTTTTGTTTTCAGATATTGATTTGATGTTGAGAAATTTTTTACAGTATATTTGCATATTACGAGTTTTCGAGTTGCAGGGGCAGCTGGCAATAAGCTCCTCATTAAATTATTAAGTCACGATGATTGCTTTATTTTTTTATTTTATTGATAAGCTCGTTCTGTGGCAATTGAAACTCATAATTATTATTTTTGCACCTTTCAGTAGTAGCATTTTTTAATTTGATTTCATTTCAGAAATTGGGAGCGATTAATTTAACCGTTTGAGTCCCGGACGTTATTGAGAAAACAGTGTCTAAAAATACCAAATAGCGCGACCGCGCTTGCTCTAAATGATTACGAAAAAACCCAAGCAGCGCGATAGCGCTTTGTTTATTTTGTATCAATCAATCCCAATCGGACCCATGCAGCAATTCTTAACCGATGTTAGAATATAACTTTCCTCATTATCAACTTTTAAGTTATATTTGAGTTTTTGTAAAACCAGGATTCTCAAGCCATAAAATTCGGTTGCAAAAACCTCCATATTTTACTTATTCGTTCAATGCAAACCAATTTTGAACTTTGCATAACCTAAGTTAAATTTAGGTTAAAGTTTTCCTTTAGTATTTTCTTTATTATGGTTGAAATTAACCTCTACTAAACCCATACCTTCGGAAGTTGCATTTGAGTTATTTTGCGGTTAGGAATTTACTTTTGGGTTTATTTTCAACCTTCATTTATTCGCTTATTAACGACAATTGAATTTTGGATACATGCGAGGAATTCTATTGGTTTGAAATAAACCTTTACTTAATCCCTTTTAACCATAGTTAATTTGAAGTTAATAATTTACTTTTAAGTTTGATTTCAACTTCAGTAAGACTGTTGGTTTAAAATAAACCTTTCTTGAACTTTTTTTGGTTTCAACCAGAGACATTCGTATTAATTCAGGGTTAACAATTTACTTTTAGGTTTGATTTTTGACTTTTATTATTACTAAGTTCAACCAAAGTTGAATTTTAGTTGAAAAATAGTTTATGTTTGACTAACTGGTTATATACTATCACCATTTCAACTCTTTTTTTAACCACTAACGCTAACATTTGGCCTCGTTTTTAATCAAAGTACTTGTAAGTTTCTCACTGTGAAGTTAATTAAGTGCTAGTATTAAATTTAATTTATTAAAACGCGGAATAATTTGTTACTCGAGATACATTTAAAAGACGCGGCGTTCTGTATTTGCATAAAAATAAATACAAATATAGATACACAATTAGTGTATCTACATTTGGATTTGCTGTTTTATTTTTTGGCAAATAATTAGGTTAATGTGATCCAGTGTTATACGAAGTTAATAGTGTAAAAATAAATAAAAGTGATTTGAAGTCACAGGCAATAAATAAAAAAAAGCCATGAGCTATAAAAGTGGCACATACTGTGTTAAATGAACATGTGACTATTTTACTTAGGCACGATATGCCTGGAATACATCATTTCAAATGTTCTTGAATTTTGGATACAAGCGTGGATTCCTGTTGATTTGAAATCAACCTTTCTTGATCCCTGTTTCAACCAAAGATCCATTCGTGTTAATTATGAGTTAACAATGTACTTTAAGGTTTGATTTCAACTTTTATTAAACCAAAGTTCAACCAAATTTAGACAGCAACCTAAGTAAGTTAAATTGAGCGTTCTCTCAATAAGGTTCATTTTTATATTATGTTTTATATTTTTAGAAACAAATCAAAACATGACAGGGTTGTAACATCCACTAGCGGAGATAAACCGAATGCAGATCCGGCATAAATTGGGTGTATTAGCTATTTGTCAACAATTATTTTTAAATTTCTTTTTTATATTTTAACTATTCTCTTTTATTTGAATTGGTGAAAATTCTTATTTTTATATTACAGAACTTCTGTAATTATTCAACGTGATTATGTTTTTATTTTAATTATATTTAATTTATTTTAATTTTATATTATGTTTTTATTTCAAATTTCATTTAATGAAATATATATATAATTTTTGATGATAAATTAATTCAAACAATTTTATTTCAATTTTTAGTTTTATTATTCACCCATTTTTAAAATCCAGCTCCTGGGTGTGTCAATTATGAATAGGTACCTTATGTTCACCAGCTGATACAACTAATCCAAAAATTAGTAGAAAATATCTTAAACACATTTCCTTTATACTCCAATAGTAGAGTTGAAACATGAAAACAGATTAAGCGAGGAAATGATTATTTCAACTACGGTACTGGAAGATAGAAAGATCTTGTTAAGATATCTTCGACTTATTTTTGAATCCGGATTCAGCTAATAAATTTATGGTATTCATAACTGGAACACCCTGTAGCTCTGCAAAAGTTGGATTGCAACCGGCAAATAACGTTCAATTTAATTGTTATAGCAACGGTTGCATAACCAGTAGATCCCAACTTATTAGTTGATTTCATGTACATCCCTAATTCGAAAAGTGAATAACTTCAATGTTGAATATGGGTTTAGGAAAAACCACGGATTGTTTTCAACCCTACTATGCTTCTGCGGCTAACGGTTAAACATTAATCTTTTTGAAATTAGTACGTTACACTCAAGTTAGTTGTATACGGTTGTTTAACCATAGTAATGCAACTAAGGTTAGTAATTACCTGTCAAAATGTCTGTCCGACGGTTAGTGAAACGTTAAATTAACGGAAAATAAACCATTTTTAAACTTCTGCATTATTTCAACCTAAGTTAAATTACGGTTTATGAACCTTGAACTCCAAATTGCTACTTGGAGAGCAATTGGCTGTTTGAATAATACAGTATCGATTATGATGAGATTGGGTAAGTTGGATGGACATGGGATTCTTAAATGATTTTTGAAGAAGTTTTGGAATATAGCCATCTGAGACGGAACTCGATCAATTCTTAACGGATTATAATGGGATTGGGTATGTGGGTATTTTTGGCCATTTTCCAGAACTTTTTCCAAAAATTTATTTAATAATCCCATTTTCATCCAACGTACCCAATCCCATCATAATCAGCTAAGAAATACCTGAGTTCCTTCCAGATGGATATATTTCAGAACTTCTTACAAAAAACTGTTTATGAATCTTATTTCCATCCAACAAACAAAATCTCTTCCTATGCGGTTAAGAGATAAACGAGTTCTGTCCTAGGTGACCATATTCCAGAAGAAGTGCAAAATCAATTAAATTCAAAAACATTCGGTTATAACGGATTCCCCAATTAGTCCATTAAATCGAGGTTTTACGAGATTAAAAAGTTTGTTATGTGTTAAAAATAGTTTAATAGGTTCGATATTGTGCGTCCTTCATTTTATTGAATTTTAAAAGAAAAAAGGGTTAAGAAATATTTTTATGCGCTAAATTGTTGATCAATTGTAGGTAATTTCTATTTCTATATAAATATGTACAAGAAATATGTAATAAAATATATTTTACCTTGAAAACAAAGGATCGTTATTTTTAAATATTAAGGCATATGCGGGTTTTCCTGTAAATCAGTGTTTTTACGTGACGCCTCATCCATCTGTTATCAAAAATTCGAAAGACGACTGAGTATTTTCTAAGTAATTTTGTACATTGAAGTCAGTAACTAACTTTTTCAGATAATCGCTAAGAAATTTGTCTATTTGAATAACAAATCATTTACATCAGCATGCTTAGTATGTAACAATTGGCTATACGCCTCACGTGATCCAATCGTTACCCGCACTATTCAAGTATAAACCAGATTGAAACATACAAAAATAAAATTCGTTCATTTAATCGATTCAAAATTATTTCGTGTAATTTTATAAAATCGCCTAAGTGTCTCGAATTTTTTAACAATTTCGGGCCAAACCTATATATGAAATCGAGTTTAAGTCGTGTGTCATCAGTAACGATCTTCTGTTACAAATTATGCTGTACACCAAAAATTTATTAACCTTTCGCTTAATAAAAACTTATAATTAAAAATCGAACGCACTATTTAATCCGTTCGATCACATGAGATCCGAAATTAAAAATACTTTGAATAAATAAAAGGTGTTTGAAGTGCAATCGAGTCGATAAATAGAATTAAAAGTGTTAATTTTTAGTATAAATTCAGAATTTAGTTCGAAGCTGTTAGATTTACAAGTGCTGATCGATGTGATTAGCGGTTTGGATAATATTGAATTATGTGAACATCTAAATGGTGATTTTTGTAATGCTAGTTACTCAATTGAATTTTTCTGTAATATTAGTAACTTAAAAATGGCTCTTTCCAAGCACTACAAATGTTGTAGGTCGCTCAACCTTAAATCATATTTGGGATTATTCTAATATTTTATTATGGGAAACAATTAATAAATAAGCAACATTTTTAATTTAAACCCAACAACAATTTGGCACTCTTCTACTTTAATGTACATTTGGGGAATTCCTTATTGTAATATCTCCCACTCCTTTCTAGTTTGTCGACCAATTGCCAGTAATTACTCTACATAAGCATGAACCCGATATATGTAATAAAAAATATTTTACCTAGAAAACAAAAGAAAATTATTTTTAAATTTTACGTCCAATAGGGATTTACATATCAGTAAATCAAGTTTGTACCTGGCGGTTTTATCCTTCTGCGATTAATATTCTGAGTGAGTGTTTTCTAAGTAATGTTGTAGTCAGTTACAAACTGCATTACGTTGAGAAAAGTATTCTGTGACGCTGTGTTGTGATAGTCTATCTTATTTTAAAATGATGCGGGATACCGAAAAAAAATTTAATTATGATTTTTCTCTTCTGCCTGCACATGTAAGTACAAAACAACTATGTTTAAACGTTCACTTTTAAATTATTTTCATATTTTCAGATAATCGCTAAGATTTTCGTCAATTTGGATAAAAAATCTTTTACATCAGCATGCTTGGTATGCCACGATTGGCTATACGCATCACATGATCCTATCGTCACCCGCAATATTAAAGTATGCTTAGATGATGAAAAATTAAACCAGATTGAAACATTCAAAAATATAATTCGTCCATTTAGTCAATTAAAAATTTTTTCGTGTAATTTTTCGGAATCGCCTAAGTATCTCGATTTTATTAAAAATTTCGGACCAAAGCTATATGAAATCGAGTTTAATTCGTCCGCCATCAGTAACGATCACCTATTAAAAATTATGCTGTACACCAGGAATTTATCAACCCTACGCTTAATAAATATTTACAATTTCAAATCGGACGCACAATCTTATCCGTGCGATCAAATGAGATTCGAAATTATTAATACTTTAAATAAAATAAAAGTGTTTGAAGTGCAATCGAGTCCATACACTGATGTATCGGCAATTGGGCGGGACCTGTTAGCGAATTTAACAAATCTGAAAGTGTTAATATATAGTATAAATTTTGGTTATCTATTTGGTTTGCATTTGTCAAATTTACAAGTGCTGGTCGATGTGATTAACGGTTGGGATTATACTGGATTATGTGAACTGCATCTGAATAGTGATTTTCATTTTAAAATTTTTACAAATGAATTTTGGGCTATTATTAGTAATTTAAAAGTGGCTAGCTTAAAAACGCTACGGATTGCAAATTTTTCGCAAAGTTCCACGAAGTATTTATACACACCGTGTTATGAGCAGGAGTTTATAATGTTCTGCCAAAAACTTTCAAAATTAGAGGAAATATATATTGATGGGCTTAACAAATGGGCATTAAGGGAACTGTTCGAGTATATGGTATATTTGAAATCTATACAAATTCGACAAGGCGATATAAAACAATTTACTGGAATTGAAAAATTGAAACTATTAGAGGTACGCACATAAGCAATCATCAACATTTATAATATATTTCTACTTTTTTTAAATTTTTCATATAGGAGCTCTCGATATCGGACCCAATCGGAAGCGGACGGTATCCACAAGTTAATGAACTTTTCACCAATAATCTACCAAATTTGAAAACACTTCATGTATTTGGATACAGCATCGATAAAAATTCGCTTGACTTGTTATGTCAAAATTGTAAAAATTTAGTCGATTTACGAATCAAGTATCTAACTACTGACGAATGTGAAATTATATTCACTACTTTAGTAAATTTGAAAACATTACATTTATATTTTAATCGCACTGTAAATCGGCATTATGACGTTTCGAAATTGGAAAGGCTGGATGATATTTGGATATCAGGAAAACAGTTGTCATTGAAATCCAATTTATTGTTTATAGTATAACGAAAATACTAATATTAAGTTCTTGTTTTAAATTTTATGCGTGCCAGTCGACATTCACCTCAAGGCGTGCAATACAATTATTCTCTTACACAAAATAATCTATTCATTACTCAAAACCGATAAACATATGATACAAATCTTTCGTATTTCACAGTTTGAAGTAACATATTACAAATGTTCTTTCGTAAAATATTATCCAAATCGTATTTGGGATTATTTAAATATATTATTATGTGATACAATAAAAATGTAAATTTACATATTAAATAAATGCATTTTGTATTTTAATTTAAACTAACAACAAGTGGCTCTAACAATGGGAGTATTAACTTCCTGTATGTAATAATTTTAATCTAATGTTATTTGTGGAATTATTATTACTATTGATTGAGCAAAATTTATGTATACGAACAGGTAACGTGAGGTTATTTAAATAAATTTTACTAAATTAATATTTATATTTACTTCGCGCAGTTAATATGTTTATTAATTTGCGGTATATATTCGTGAACTATTGATCCATTTGAAATTAGCTATCAAATAAATGACTTTTTTATTATAATTTAAACTATAAAACATATATGACTGTATCAAAGACAATGAATCACTTCCTGCATGGAATAATTGAAATCTTATTTTATTTGTGTACAAATCATTATTATTGCTTGAGTGAAATTTAAGTATATAAATTCTGTTTACTTGTGAGTACTTTAATAAATTTTACTAAATGATTAATAATATTCACTTCCTGCATGTAATAATCTGTTTTTCTACTTAACAAATGAGTTTTAGGGTTATTAGCAATAAGCAGTATATTCCGTGAAGAATCGATCGTTTTGAATTTAGATATTAAATAAATGTATTCATTATTTTAATTTAAACTAAATACATAAACGACGGTAACAATGGAAGTATTCACTTCCTGCATGTAATAATTGTAATTCAATTTTATTTGTGTAAATATATTTATTATTGCTGGAGTGACATTTAAGTAAATATTCTACGTTTACATGTGAATATTCTAATAAATTTTACTACATGAATATTAGTTTTCTTTTTGAGCATGTTGTAACGAATTACTTGGTTCGTTCCTAATCTTACGATCTAATTTAACCATTTTTACCATTCTTTCCTCCCATAAAATATTTGGAATTTAAATTAAATAATGTTTGAACTCGCACACCGAATAAATAGTCGGACGCGATTTGCACAAAGTGTGTGTTGGCCTGGAAATGTACTAGGCGATTTATTACAACTATTACCAAAAATTGTGTACACAAAGCAGTACGGATGGGTGTGTAAAATCTAATTCAAGATTGTGTATAATAGTTTATTAATAACTAGTATTTTGCTTTATATAAATAAATTATTGTTTTAGGGATAATTAAAGGGCAGGAAAGCAGGATAGAGGGGGGGAGTAATTACAAATAAAAAAAAATCAAATTGTTTTCGAGGAACAAGAACAAACAAATTTAAGTCAGTCAACCCAAGTATAACAAAACGGAAAAAAATATTAATGTACTAGATGTTTTCCGAAAATATGACGTAGTTGTCGGAAAAACTTGGACATTTTGCATTTCGTGTGTTGTTGAAAATGTGCACAAGGTAATTGGCTTTTATAGAAAAGTGACGAATTCCGCATCACTAAAAATTCGAGACGTGAAATTCGTATTAAATAACAACCGGTCGACTGTTTTTTCGTGCGGTTGCTATGTCTCCAGCTTTAGTTCGTAGATTGTAATTTTGCAAGTGTTATTTAATTCTAATCGAATTAAAAATATATTATTGTTTTAAGATTTAACACAGAATTAAAGAAATGGCCGAAAAGGAGCAGACAAAGAAGGACGAAATTAGAACTCGAGAGGAAGCTTCCGAAACATAAAACATCGGACTCGAGCTAAAAAATTTCAACATCGCGTATCCCGTCATGTGATAATAACTCGAATTTTATTTCGGAAAATCAAGTTGAATTTTTAGACCAAAATTCATCTTTTCGAGATAAGGTAGACTATGACGATTGTTATAGAGAATGAGTTCCGCCATTAGCAAGTGATTCTTCGTTTAGTTTGATTGATTCTCCATTAGATCATCCAAACGTTAATATTTTTAAACAAAAGGAAGATTTACAGCGTATTGCCGTTGATACGACTATATGTGGAAAAACTATGAATACAATTTTAAAAACTTTTAAGAACTGTTTTCCATGGCTCCCAACTAATGTTAGACTTCTAAATAATACTCCTCGTGTAGCAGATGTATCAGATGTTGGATTAGGTGTATCGTAATTTTATTTAGGATTATCAAAGGCTATTGATTATTTCCTCAGAAAATATGATTTGATTAGTTTTGATAGTTTAGTAATTGATTTAGAGATTGATGATTTACCTGTTTCGAAAAGCTCCAATAGTAGTAGGATTTGAAGACGTTTTTGTAATATCATCTTGTCATGGTAGATCGAAACATATAGATTTCAATCAATTTTTAAACTATTTTCATAGAAGAACTGGAGATAATAGAAGCAATTAGTTTTGATTATGGTAGTAAAATTGTTAAAATTAAATTCCGGTCTCTTATTTGCGATAGTGATGCTAGGTGTAAAGTCCTCCGTGTTAAGTCTCATTCTGGGTATTTCTCGTGCACAAAATGTACGATAAAAGGTGTAAAAATAAATAAGGGTCATATCTTTTTTCCATACTTGGAGGTATTAGAATCTACTAGTAAAACAGAAGTTTGTTTTAAAAACAGAGTACATACATTCAAAACACCATAAAACCTTAGAGGACATTCCAATAGAAAATCTTAACTTTGGGTGTGTCAGTCAAGTACCCATCGTCTACATGCACTGCGTTCTCCTAGGTGTAATGAAACAGTTGATATCACTGTGGATAAAAAAACGAAAGTTTTCGTTTTCTTTGTCAAATCTCCACTTAAAAAAAACTTCAGACAATTTGATACAAATTAAATTGCCACATGAATTCAACGGGCAACCCAGAGGTTATGAGAAATTTGAAAGGTGGAAGGCAACGGAATTGAGACATTTTCTACTATATTCTGGACCATTATTATTGAAAGATACACTTCCGCTTTCCTTTTATAATCATTTTTTGACCTTATCATGTGCCATTTCTATTTTTTTGAACAAAACGCATTGCCAAATCCAAAACCCCTCAGCTTCCACACTTCTTAGAAAATTTGTTAGGAATATGGAGGAATGATATGGGAAATCCTGTGCTACATTCAATGTACATTTACCTGATGAATGTTTAAGATATTCCACAACACTACATAACATAAGCGCTTTTAAATTTGAAAATTTGTTATCGTCTCTTAAATTAAAAATAAAATCAGGATATTTACCATTGCAACAATTTTTCAACCGACTATCTGCGATATATTCGATAGAACCATATAGATATCAAATTTTGAACCAAAACTGAAGGGACACATTAGTGGTAAATATTTCAGAAGTGTAATTCTACAATCCTTTAAACTCTTCATAGATTTTCTAAATAATTATTGCATGGTTTCGGGCAACATATTAGTTCTTAAGATTTTATTGAAAGTAAATGTTCCAAAAAGCACAATAAAATTTGTCATCTCTGGCACTATTCTGGTATTCCCTGGGAATAAGGAATTGGTAAAAATATATTCATAGCGTTTTTGATTAAATTATTTGTTTTTGGCCTACTGATGGAAATAGTTTGGTTCAAATATTTATGATACAAAGGGCGCATCTAATACTCTGAGGTTTAATTTAAAAGAAAAAATTCCTGGGAAAAAACTTTCCTAGTTAACTTTGCATTGAAGTTTTTTGCCCTAAACTAACTCCATCAGTACGTGAAACAAATAAAACAAAAATGCTACCAAAGTTTTTTTACCAATTCCCTACTTCCAGGGAAAGCCGCATATAACCACTGATGTTAATAATTAAAACAAAATTTAATTATGATTTTCAGCCCAAATGGACTCAGGAACCATGTCTTACAACCATTTTTGTAAAATTCGCTCAGGTATGATATTTAAAATATATTAAGGAAATGCTTAATGTAACAAAATATTACTTGAGATATATTTGAATAATACAAGTATTGTAATTTAATGTAGATTATGTATCTAGTTCTTCTTTATTTTATGGTACCTTTAAAATTGTTTCAACGTAAATAAAAAAAATAAGAAAAATATATGTATATTTAATAACACACATGTGCCTGTTTTATAATAATAATAGTTTATACATTTATTTTATTCAGGAGATAGAGTACCGTTTATATCAACACAGACCAAGAAGGAGGTGGAAGGACCTAAGAAGACCGGATCAATAAAAACCGAATATATGCTCGTTGATCGAGAACTGTTCCAGAAAATGGAGGAAAATATTGAAGTTATTAAAAAAGGACAAGCAGCTCTATTAAAGGAATTTATTAATTTGCGCGAAAGTAGACTAAATGTCAAGCACCTCATTGACATTGAAAATCGAAAATTTGTGCTTCCGTTCAATGAACTTGAAACATTCGAAAATTTCGATAACAGTTTACTAAAATGATAACGAATCTGTTTGGCAGTTGGTAATGAAAATTTAATTAAATGTTAAATTGATATATATTATTTTTGTTTGTTATTTTTTATTTTCAGAAGTATATTTTTTTAAAAGAGACGGTGTTGGACGGGCCTTTGAAATGTATCCGAAATAATTTAAAAAATATTTTCACGGCGCATTTGGCGGAGCAGTTTTCATATAACGGCCACCACAAAAAACTGGCTACATCAAAGTTTGAATTAATAAAATTATTAAAAGGTAATATTAATAAACAATAATTTTTTGTCAAGTTTTATTTATATGTATTTATTTATTTTAGATTATGCGTTGGAAAAGTTCCCCCAAGCCACCGAAACACAGTTTGAAGCCTGCGCTACGCAGTATTTTTATTACATTAAAGATAAAGCGACTAAACATCAAAATAAATGTAAAGAAATAAGTGATAACACCAGAACTCGTTTGTGATGCGTTTGATTTATTTTTGCAAAATTAGTAATTAAGATTATTTTTTTATGTTTATTTTAGTTAGTAAACTTCATGAATTCTAGTTTAGTCATAAAAATTAAATTTTGATTCATATTTGATAAATATATGCTAATAACAAAACAAAAAAAATCTAATTAAAATTTTTAAATATTAATCTACCATTATTTTGTTTTATTTCCGTTAAAAAATATCGCGCCATAATAATATTTAAAATGCTTAAGCCCCGCCCTTTGAAAGCACGTCACTCACAAATGCACACTGAATTTTTTTACACAAATTCATCATTTGTCCGACTTTTACCGACAATATTCGTAGGAAATATTTAAATATTTCGGACACTTTTGATGACAAAAGTCGGTGATGATTTCATCAAAATGTCAAAAAAATACAGAAATTTTCGGAAATACAAATACTTGGAAAGTTAGAAATAAATAAATACCTTAAAACATAAATTTATTTAAGTCTAAACTATTAACAAATAATTTAAGTGAAAAATAAGAATATTTTGAGTTAGATTACAATAATAATTAAAAGTTAACTTCATAATAATTGAATAGTTAAATGTGCATTAAAAATACGCTTAATAGTTTCCAAAAAAAAGTTTAAGATTTGTGACAATGTGGCATAGAATATGCTACTAGAAATAACATATGAACTGTTATGACGATATTATAGTCCCGTTCACCTTAGAATATATGTTGTGAAATATGGACAAATACATTTGTTTATACAACTTGTATATTTGTTTTTACAAGTCACAGTAATTACTACGAGTATTCGGACAATCATTTTTTCTGTATGTGTTAAAACCGTACTGTTGCTACTATTGGTTATTCACAGATACTTTTAACGGCAACTCTAACCAAAATTCGTAAAAAAAACATTAATATTCAAGTGCCTAATTTATATCAAATATAGGCAGATCTATTGGAAACTTTGATCCATGTAAATATTTAAACTTCAAAGTTAAATTCTAATTAATAAAACTAAAAATAAAATAATATATGAAATTATAAAATAAAAATTTAAATGCTGTATTCGACTACAATCATCTTCCTATGTCTACATGCAAATGGCGCCCAACGAATTATTTTTTTATGCAAGTTTGTATCTATTATATTTTTTTTTTAACTTAATGTATATTAATCAATTTTTGAATTTTTTAAACCATTTTAATTAATTAATTAAGTGATCCGTTTTAGTATATTTAAAATTTCTTTTTGTTTCTACTGAGTTTGGATTATTCACCAATTATAAGGACTAATTAAGATGTATAATAAGTTTAAAATTATCACGCTTTGTTTATTTTACATAAATTTAAACATATTTCTTTAAATTTATAGTTAAATTATTTTTTTTCAAAATCTTCATATTATCTTTAATTTACAATTTTTTTTATTTGATTTAGTTTATATTCCAAATATTTATATATTTTTTTTGTACAAATATGATCATTTTAACTTTCAATAATTATGTTGAATCAAACTAAAATCCTTGCTCTTTTTATTTTCATTGTTATGATTATAAAAATGGGAGTATAAACGTATTCTGCGTGGATTTGTGATGTTGGTATAGTAACGCGTAGGAGACAGTATTAATGATTTTAGCAAAAAAAAATCAATTTTTGAATTTTGACGTGCGAGAAGCACACAATTTTTTCCCGTCCATCTTATTTTAAAATTTACCTTACAGGTTCCTTTTTTTATTTTATATGTGGTCTAGCAAGATCGGAATTGGAATTCTAAAACTCCCGCGACCATTTTCCATGAGCCTTAGTCGGCCAGAGAAGACCGCCTGAATTTCAATCCGGTAATATAAATTTTCAGTACCCATGTAAATGGTTACAGTGTAATAATAATTCATTTTAATAAAGATATCAAATAAATGCATTTTGTGCAATTTAAACTAGAAAACTTAACTGTGACAATAGAAAGATATACTTCCTGCATGTAATAAACTAATAATATTCACTTCGTGCATGTAATTATTTTTTTTTTTCAAATTAGTATTTGTAAAGTAAACGCATTTTGTATTTTAATTAACCGTATTTGACTGTAACAATGGAAGTATTCACTTCTTGCATGTAATCTATGTAATCCATTTGTATTTGTGCAAACATTACTATTATTGATTGAGTAAAATTTAAGTATAGTAATCCAGTCTAATTGTAGTTATTTTAATAAATTTTATTTAATGAATAATAAAATTAACTTCGTACATGTAATAATAATTGTTTATAGTTAGCAATCAAATATTAAGGTTATAAGCAATGTGTAGTTTGTTCCATAAAAAATTGTTCAGTTTTTTTTTAGATATAAAATAAAAGCATTAAGTAAATATTTTTAAACAGAAAACATATATGACCGTAGTAATGTAAGTATTCACATCCTACATATAATAATTGTAAATAATTTTATTTGTGTTAATATTATTAGTATCGCTTGAGTGAAATTAAAGTACATTCATACTGTTTACTTGCGGTCATTTTAATAAATTTTACTAAATGAATATTTATATTCACTTCGCGCATGTAATAACTTTTTTTAGAATTTGCTGATTTACTATTCAGGTTATAAGCAATGTGCTATAAACCGTAAACTATTGAATAAATTGAATTCAGTTATCAAATAAATGCATTTTGTATTTTAAATAAAAATAAAAAACTTAAATGACTGTAACAATAGAAGGATTTACTTCCTGCATGTAAAAATTTTTGTAATCTTTAATCTTTATCATTTTATTTATATAAAGATATTTGGTGTTGCTTGAGTGAAATTTAAGTATATAATATGTATTCTGTGGTTATTTTGTTAGATGTAGTTATATCAAGAAATATTACTAAAGTAATATTCACCTCGTGCATGTAATACTAATGTCATGTTTAGTATTGTTACTAATTTCGGTTGTGTGCTAACTATACAAAAATTCTGTTGCACTGTGATTATTGTCGTGAATAGTATTTGTTTGTCGGATTTTGTATTGCCATTAATTTCGTTGTGTGTTAAGTTAATAAAAAAAAACACATAAAACGGAAAACAAAGTTTCATCCTGTATGTTTAGAAACATAAAATAATTGTTTCACAGCTTTTCACATTTTTTATATTATAAATGAATAAATATATTTCCCATTTTTCCTTTTTGTAATCGTAATGCACAAAACAAATACAACAACAAAAAGTTACATCCTCTTATTTAAAAATCAAAAAGAGAAGATAAATCAGTGGATAAATTAAAACTCTCGGATTTTTTTTTTGTTTATCGTTGTTCATAAAATGGAAACATTGAATTAATTCTAGATTAATCTTTTATTAAGCATGTGTCACAATTGGCTATACGCCTCACGTGAGCCAATCGTTACCCGCACTGTTCAAGTATGCATCGATGCGAACAAATAATACCAGATAAACTAGATTGATACATACAAAAATAAAATTCGTCCATTTAATCGATAAAAAATTATTTCGTGTAATTTTATAGAATCACCTTATTGTCTCGAATTTTTTAACAATTTCGGGCCAAACCAATGTTATGAAATCGAGTTTAAGGGGGGAGGGGGGGGGGAGGTAGGGTCTTGACGCTCTATTTTAAGCATTTTTTTGATAATTTTTTTTTCATAGAATAGTTAGTTCAATTTATTCATAGATTATACACATGATCAGAAGTTGTTTCAAGAATATTCCCTTAAATTTTTAGCTTAAAATAATTAAAATTGAACTCGTGACAGCAAATTCTCGGAAGCTCTTCGAAAAAAAAGGTGATTTGCGGTGGCCATCAGAAGTCATCTCTGGATCATCTAAACGCAAAAAATCAAAGAGTTTTGGTTAGGTTATGAATTTTTCAAGGTAGTGACGTCGAGATATATTTTTTTTTTACGTTTTTTTTGGCATCACTTTGAAGTCAAAAAATCGGATTTTTCGAGAAAAAAAAAACGTCGAAAGTCATCAATTTCGTGGTTGTAAAACTTTTTGTGTGGTAAAAAAAGGAAGTATCGCGACGTCACGACCTCATATTTTGTGCACTTAAAGAGGGTGCAAAACATGAAAAGGATCTGACGAGTAGATTTTGAGTTGCATTGGCCACCGCTTTTAAAAATATTAGTTTCGAGAAAAACGCGTTTAAAGTTTTAGTAACGATTTTTCGTGTATACTCACACAGAATCATCGAAAATATATTAATAAATAATATATGGATATAAGGCACAAATACAAGCATCTACACATAAACTTCGATCCTTCCGTATGTAAGAGTGAAAGTGGTATCAGAAAGAAAGACGGAGATAGTTTATACGCGGCGCGCAAGCATCCGCTAAAAGTCAGTTCAAACGGGGAGACATTCAAAGTACTTTATCTCCGGCAATATTCCTCCGATTGATCTAAAATTTTAACTGGATATTCTTAAAGAGTTGTACAATCAAATAAGAGAATAACAAAAAATGAAAAAAAAAAAATTTTCAAGACCATACCCCCCCTTAAGTCGTGTGTCTTTTGTTACAAATTATGTTGTACAACAAAAATTTATTAACTTTACGCTTAATAAAGTTTAAAAATTCAAAATCAAACGCACAATTTAATCCGTGCGATCACATGAGATCCGAAATTAAAAATACTTTAAATAGTCGATAAATAGAATTAAAAGTGTTAATATTTAGTATAATTTCAGAATTTAGTTCGAAGCTGTTAGATGTACAAGTGCTGATCGATGTGATTAACGGTTGGGATAATATTGAATTATGTAAACTGCAACTAAATGGTGATTTTTGTAAGGCTCGAATGGTTACTCAAATGAATTTTATTGTAATATTAGTAACTTAAAAATGGCCATTTCCAAGCACTACAAATGTTGAAGGTCGCTCGACCTTAAATCATATTTGGGATTATTCAAAATTCGAATACTTATTTTATTATGGGAAACAATAAATAAGTTAAAAGCAACATGTTTAATTTAAACCCAACAACAATTTGTCACTCTTCTACTTTAATGTACATTTGGGGAATTTCTTATTGTAATATCTCCCACACCTTTCTAGTTTGTCGACCAATTGCCAGTTATTACTCTACATAAATATGTACCCGAAATATGTAGGTAATAAAAAATATTTTACCTATAAAACAATAGAAAATTATTTGTAAATACATATTATGTCCAATAGGGCTTACCGGTAAATCAAGTTTGTACCTGGCGGTTAATATTCTGACGATTAATATTCTGACTGAGCATTTTCTAAGTAATGTTGTACATTGTAGTCAGTTACAAACTGCATTACGTTGAGAAAAGTATTCTGTGACGCTGTGTTGTGATAGTCTATCTCATTTTAAAATGATGCGGGATAACGAAAAACAAATTAATTATGATTTTTCTCTACTGCCTGCTCATGTAAGTTCAAATCAACTATGTTGAAAAACGAAAGTTAATTTATTTTCATATTTCTAGATAATCGCTAAGATTTTCGTCAATTTGGATAAAAAATCATTCACATCAGCATGCTTGGTATGCCACAATTGGCTATATGCATCACATGATCCAATCGTCACCCGCACTATTCAAGTATGCTTAGATAAAGAAAAATTAAACCAGATTGAAACGTTCAAAAATAAAATTCGTCCATTTAGTCGATTAAGAATTATTTCGTGTAATTATTCGGAATCGCCTATGTATCTTGATTTTATAAAAATTTTTGGACCAAAGCTATATGAAATCGAGTTTAAGTCGTGTGCCATCAGTTACGATCACCTGTTAAAAGTTATGCTGTACACCAAAAATTTATTAACCCTACGCTTAATAAATATTTATAATTCGAAATCGGACGCACAATTTAATTCATGCGATCAAATGACATCCGAAATTAAAAATACTTTAAATAAAATAAAAGTGTTTGAAGTGCAATCGCATCGACTGACTGATGTACCGTCACTTGTATGGGAACTATTAGCGAATTTAACAAATCTGAAAGTGTTAATATTTAGTAGTTTTCTATTTGGTTTGCAGTTGTCACATATACAAGTGGTGGTCGATGTGATTAACGGTTGGGATAATACTGGATTATGTGAACTGCATCTGAATAGTGATTTTCGTATTAATAAATTTACAAATGAATTTTGGGCTATTATTAGTAATTTAAAAATGGCTAGCTTAAAAACGCTACGGATTGGAAAATTTTCGCGAGGTACCACGAATTATTCAAACATTTCGTTGTATGGGCAAGAGTTTACAAAGTTCTGTCAAAAATTTTCAAAATTAGAGGAAATATATATTGATGGGATTGACACATGGGCATTAAGGGAACTATTCCAGTATATGGTAAATTTGAAATTGTTAAAAATTCGAAATGGCGATATCAAACAATTTACTGGAATTGAAAAATTGAAATTATTAGAGGTACGCACATAAGCAATCATCAAAATTTATCATATATTTCTACTTTTTTTTTAAAATTTTTCATATAGGAGCTCTCGATATCGGACCCAGTCACCCCGTGGCATCCACAAGTGAATGAACTTTTCACCAATAATCTGCCAAATTTAAAAACACTTCATGTATTTGGATACTGCATCGATAAAAATTCTCTTGACTTGTTATGTCAAAATTGTAAAAATTTAGTCGATTTACGAATCGAGTATCTAACTACTGACGAATGTGAAATTATATTCACTACTTTGGTAAATTTGAAAACATTACATTTATATTTTAATCGCACTGTAAATCGGCATTATGACGTTTCGAAATTGGAAAGGCTGGATGATATTTGGATATCAGGAAAGCAGTTGTCATTGAAATCCAATTTATTGTTTATAGTATAACCACAAATAATGAATTTTATACAGATGAACAAGTTAAATGGAGAAAAGATGTATATAAAAATTTAAAAACAAAAATTTGAAGGGGAAATCTGTATAGCAAGCGAAAGACTATATACAATGTTCATTCAACTGAATGGTCTCTTTTCTTCTTTCACTTCACAAATTAAGAAATGAATTTTTATGAAGAAATGAAACCGAAGTACACATGCACATGCACAAAACCAAAATAAAACATTTCATTTATATGTATGCAGCTCTCGATGGTTTATTTACATTTATTTATCAAGCATTGGTAATTTGTTTTCGAACTGAAAAGCAGTAAGAAAATTTACTTTTTATATTAAAAATGACAATATTAACTTAATAATTATAAATCAAATTTAAATATTACTAAATAATTTATGATAACATTTTGGAATTATCATTTATTGAGTATAATATACCTATACCAACCACATAGCTATGTATAGGTATGTAGCTATGTATAGGTAGTAATGTGTAGATCATATGTAAATAGAGAATATGTAGACAAATTGATTTTAAATTATCGGTTTTCTCTCTTCGTCGTAAGGTTTTTAGATATTTATTAAAATCTAAATACATAGAATGAAATAGGACATTATATTATTTCATAAAAGATAACCTTTATGTGTACATTTTTCTAAATTCGATAACAACAATTTATTAAAATAAAATAAAAAAACACACAAATGTTGAAATGCATTACTGACTAATTAATCAACACAACATTAGGCGAATGAACAATATTACTTTACGAAGGATCAAGTGAAACAAAGATAATTCGATATCATTGTTTTATTTGGATATGTATAATGTGGATGTTTCAACGACTGTGAATGTATAAATTTTAGATTTTTTTGTTTGTTATTTATTCTTATTGAAGATCGGGAAATAATTTTCGGCATGAACTAATTAAACTAACTTGAATAAGAAAAACTATGGATTTGGTAAATTGTAAATTGAAAACAGAAATTAAAAATGCACCTACAATTTTGATACAATATTTACTATAGCAAAATGTTCAAATAATTAACAGAATGAATTAGAAAATTATTAGATAGATTTTCTTAATTTATTCGGATATCGTATGAGTTTCACTTAGATATGTCAATTGTTTTGTATTCATATAACCTTATTTAAATGGAATAATCCAAAAGAAAACTAAGAAGATAAGATTACTTATTTTGAAGGAAATATTAGGTTCACCGATAATTTGCCTTTTTTCGTAAATATAAACTGGCTTATTAGAAATTTTTTAGCAAGAATTATTTTAAAAACGTTCTACGAATCGAAAAAAAATTGTGAATTTGAATTTAACTGCAAAAAGTTTTAAGAAAAATGCTGGTATTTATGTATGTCTGAAAGTTAAAATGTAGAGGTCAATGTATTGGACTATTATTTTCTAATGCCACATTAGGTCTCACAGAAACCGTATTTTTCTTCGTTTCTTTCCCCGTTTACCTATGATACGGGTTTTATCTGCGCCGCAATTTTTTGATTTTATTGGTAAAGGGGAAACAAACGAAGAAGTTACCGGATAAAAGTTACCCTAGTGTGAAATGAGCCATTAGTACTCGTTAACTATTTTTTGTACAAGTTTTTTACAATGACAAATTATTGTTATGCTTTTCACAACATGAACGGAACTGAATTAATTCTTATCCGATTATGATGATATTGGGTATGTACGATGACTTTTGGGAATATGGGCGATGTTCTGAAATATGCCATTCCCGAATAGAATTAAGTGAATTATTAAACAGTGCGTTCAATTTGATATTCTGAAATGTATAATTTTATCAATACGATGATATTGGGTTAATGAGGACGCTTTGGAGCTGCTACGGGTTTAGCTGTATAATCCTAACAATAGCCATTCCAATCAAGATTTTACGATGGGCTGTAGTTCCTCCTGATCTTTTTTGTTAATCTTGAGAGAAGTTTATAGGAATTATATCCAAAAACATAAAATGGTTTAAACCTAAGAGTTTTTAAGTTTAGAACAAACGCTTTATGTAGACCAAGATGCAGAAATACATGTTTCGAGTCCGTATTTTGGTTAAAAATAATCAATCTATCAGTTGTTAGTCCCAGGTTTCTCTTGTCCTGCTCCATTAGAAATTCTGTATTCTTCTAGAATAGCACCAGAAACAATAATTCGCCTCCTCTTATTAGGCTAGAGTGATTGCGCTGTCTCACTAAACCTTGGTAGCCTAGAATCTCGTTAAGTTAAAGTCATAACCTGCAAGATCTAATAAAATATTTTCATTTTAGTGGACAAAACATTTATTAATTTAATAGATAATGAAGCAAAGAACACGTAGAGCCAGGACGAATACAATGTTTCTGTATTAGTAATATAATCCCAAAATTCCTAGCGAATCACTGATTGTAGAACAAAGACTTATTCGACTGAGCAGCATAAAAGCAACAGCCATAAATTGGCCTTGATAAGAGTTCAGACTCTCATAAACTTCATTAGACTTAAGAATTATATTAATGTGAACCTGGCGAAGTTTAATGTAATTAATTTCATAAGCCGTATTTGGAAATATCCCACTTTTGAGTAACTTGCTGACAAACAATTACCAAATCTATTTCCGAACATATAGAGTAGCTTTATGGTAATTATGTTTTACTTATTTTTTAATTTCTGTATTTCTGTCAATTTGTGTAGTGTCAGAAAAGTACAAACTTTCAAAGTAAAATCTATTAAATAAAATACAAGAAAAATGTTGTGTCTGTTAAACGAAGTTATTGAATTTTCCTGAATAAAAATATTACCACATGATATGTAATCTTACTTTTTGTGTAGCCTGGGTAACTTGAAAATCTTTTGTTATCAATATTAAAAAAATTAAAATTACTCAAAAGTTACCATGGAATATTTCCGAAAACGCCTATTATTTAAAATTTTTAACCAACTAAAATATGATTACGTCAACATACCATACCTCCCAGCAATATTTTTGCGATTACTTTTCATTTGCGACATTTCTCCTGAAAGAATAAATGCGATACGCTATTCGCAATGCGTTGCGTTCTAAAGAAATGACATTTTGTATGTAAGTTCAAAGTATTTTGAATCTTTTTGTATTTTGGTCATTGCTGTCTGATGAGACGAGCGAATATTTTAATATACAAAAAATAAAAAATTCAATGTTTCATTAGTTCGAAACCAAACTGCCAACGTCTTGGTTTGATAACCTCACCTGTAACCCAATTTTAAACTTGGGGCGAATTAAAGTTAATCTAGCGACAACATTTGAGAATTATATGCGATACACGGGCAAGTATACGCAGGTTACCCTCCAGGTTTATAAACCCCCACGCCACAGCACCCACGCCGGTTTATGAAGACATAGCGTGGATGATAACCGATATTTTTGAATCACATTATAAAGCGGAATGCCATTCTTCAAATGTCTGTGAAAAAATAACTGATAAGTGTATGTTCCAAATTAAAGTTACGTTTCCATCGTTTTTGAACTTAGATAATGAAGAGTGTATCGGCCATATTAAAAATTTGATTTCATTTTTTGTGTTAGTTCTCACACGAAGAAATTGTAAGTGGTCTGTTGTAAGTGGTCTGTAATCGAGAATTTGAAACACCACAGAAACGATTAAATAAATCTGTATCAAAAATGTCTAAGTCATCAAAAAAATTAAAAATTTTAAAAGATAATTAATAATAAAACAATTTTAACTAATTTTCTTAACTTTTTTTATTCTTAAGACACTCCGGAGCGTATCATTTCTTTGAACTTCTCAACATATAGCACGTCATATAGGTCCATTCAAGGGAACTGCCCGGCCTACTATTAATTAACTATGACCATGGGGAAACTAATGCGAACCCATCTACTTGTGATTGAGTTTATTGGTTTCATACGATTGCTTTATCATTAATCTGGCATTCTTGTTAAGGTTGATATGTAGATATAATTGTTAAGGATGATGATATGACATACTGGACAAAGTTGGAGGCAATCGAATTTACAATTATAAATTTTATTCATATTTGATTTAAATCAAAAATTATATTAGAATACTAACGTGAATATTAATCGCAGTTCACGCATTTGATAAATTAAACTAGTCCATTGCATAACAAAATTGAGGGCCATTTTATAACCGACCGAGATTAGGATTCGGACATGAATTTTGAATGTGCAGTCCCGTGTTTGTAGAAAAAAATTCAATAAAGTAACATAAAGTGACAAGTTGTTGTAAAAATTATTATTATTTTGTTTTCACTAGCGCTACATCACATTATAAGGGATACGACCGCTTCTCATGATATTTTCAGTCCATTGAATTCTACTTTGTTCCCAGATCTGCTGGTTACTAATAATATTCCCATAATATTATGAAAATAATCATTAGGTGCTATATGAAATTATAATTTTTTGTTACTTTGTGCCTCTTGTATAAAAAATCTACTTAAATGCTTAAAAAAATTTGTTTACCGCCCCTGAAACAGGTAATAAGCTAAGCAAGGTCGCATGATGATCGGTGGAATATCTGTAGAATACTCATCGAGCGGCTGATTAGCAATATCGCCTATAATTCATAAATATTGTCGCACGAATAACAACTCCACGCACGAAAAACTATGACAATTATCTTTACATGATCGTGTGATTATCTTTTTTAAATATGTTCGAGGTGAGCTAAAGATAATCGTTTGAATGCGCTCGTACAACCTAGAACGAAACTTTTATAAACCTGGAGGGTAACCTGCGTATACTTGCCCGTGTATCGCATATAATTCTCAAATGTTGTCGCTAGATTAACTTTAATTCGCCCCAAGTTTTAAAATTGGGTTACAGGTGAGGTTATCAAACCAAGACGTTGGCAGTTTGGTTTCGAACTAATGAAACATTGAATTTTTTCTTTTTTTTATATTAAAAAATTCGCTCGTCTCATCAGACTGCAGTGACCAAACTACAAAAAGATTCAAAATCCTTTGAACTTACATACAAAATGTCATTTCTTTAGAACGCAACACATTACGAATAGCGTATCGCATTTATTCTTTCAGGAGACATGTCGCAAATGAAAAGTAATCGCAAAAATATTGCTGGGAGGTATGGTTTGTTGACGTAATCATATTTTAGTTGGTTAAAAGTTTTAAATAATAGGCGTTTTCCGAAATATCCCATGGTAACTTTTGAGTAATTTTAATTTTTTTAATATTGATAACAAAAGATTTTCAAGTTACCCAGGCTACACAAAAAGTAAGATTACATATCATGTGGTAATATTTATATTCAGGAAAATTCACTAACTTCGTTTAACAGATACAACATTTTTCTTGTATTTTATTTAATAGTTTTTACTTTGAAAGTTTGTAATTTTCTGACACTAGACAAATTGACAGAAATACAGAAATTAAAAAATAAGTAAAACTTAATTACCATAAAGCTACTCTACCTGTTCGGAAATAGATTTGGTAATTTTTTGTCAGCAAGTTACTCAAAAGTGGGATATTTCCGAATACGGCTTATGAAATTAATTACATTAAACTTCGCCAGGTTCACATTAATATAATTCTTAAGTCTAATGAAGTTTATGAGAGTCTGAACTCTTATCAAGGCCAATTTATGGCTGTTGCTTTTATGCTGCTCAGTCGAATAAGTCTTTGTTCTACAATCAGTGATTCGCTAGGAATTTTGGGATTATATTACTAATACAGAAACATTGTATTCGTCCTGGCTCTACGTGTTCTTTGCTTCATTATCTATTAAATTAATAAATGTTTTGTCCACTAAAATGAAAATATTTTATTAGATCTTGCAGGTTATGACTTTAACTTAACGAGATTCTAGGCTACCAAGGTTTAGTGAGACAGCGCAATCACTCTAGCCTAATAAGAGGAGGCGAATTATTGTTTCTGGTGCTATTCTAGAAGAATACAGAATTTCTAATGGAGCAGGACAAGAGAAACCTGGGACTAACAACTGATAGATTGATTATTTTTAACCAAAATACGGACTCGAAACATGTATTTCTGCATCTTGGTCTACATAAAGCGTTTGTTCTAAACTTAAAAACTCTTAGGTTTAAACCATTTTATGTTTTTGGATATAATTCCTATAAACTTCTCTCAAGATTAACAAAAAAGATCAGGAGGAACTACAGCCCATCGTAAAATCTTGATTGGAATGGCTATTGTTAGGATTATACAGCTAAACCCGTAGCAGCTCCAAAGCGTCCTCATTAACCCAATATCATCGTATTGATAAAATTATACATTTCAGAATATCAAATTGAACGCACTGTTTAATAATTCACTTAATTCTATTCGGGAATGGCATATTTCAGAACATCGCCCATATTCCCAAAAGTCATCGTACATACCCAATATCATCATAATCGGATAAGAATTAATTCAGTTCCGTTCATGTTGTGAAAAGCATAACAATAATTTGTCATTGTAAAAAACTTGTACAAAAAATAGTTAACGAGTACTAATGGCTCATTTCACACTAGGGTAACTTTTATCCGGTAACTTTTTCGTTTGTTTCCCCTTTACCAATAAAATCAAAAAATTGCGGCGCAGATAAAACCCGTATCATAGGTAAACGGGGAAAGAAACGAAGAAAAATACGGTTTCTGTGAGACCTAATGTGGCATTAGAAAATAATAGTCCAATACATTGACCTCTACATTTTAACTTTCAGACATACATAAATACCAGCATTTTTCTTAAAACTTTTTGCAGTTAAATTGAAATTCACAATTTTTTTTCGATTCGTACAATGTTTTTAAAATAATTCTTGCTAAAAAATTTCTAATAAGCCAGTTTATATTTACGAAAAAAGGCAAATTATCGGTGAACCTAATATTTCCTTCAAAATAAGTAATCTTATCTTCTTAGTTTTCTTTTGGATTATTCCATTTAAATAAGGTTATATGAATACAAAACAATTGACATATCTAAGTGAAACTCATACGATATCCGAATAAATTAAGAAAATCTATCTAATAATTTTCTAATTCATTCTGTTAATTATTTGAACATTTTGCTATAGTAAATATTGTATCAAAATTGTAGGTGCATTTTTAATTTCTGTTTTCAATTTACAATTTACCAAATCCATAGTTTTTCTTATTCAAGTTAGTTTAATTAGTTCATGCCGAAAATTATTTCCCGATCTTCAATAAGAATAAATAACAAACAAAAAAATCTAAAATTTATACATTCACAGTCGTTGAAACATCCACATTATACATATCCAAATAAAACAATGATATCGAATTATCTTTGTTTCACTTGATCCTTCGTAAAGTAATATTGTTCATTCGCCTAATGTTGTGTTGATTAATTAGTAAGTAATGCATTTCAACATTTGTGTGTTTTTTTATTTTATTTTAATAAATTGTTGTTATCGAATTTAGAAAAATGTACACATAAAGGTTATCTTTTATGAAATAATATAATGTCCTATTTCATTCTATGTATTTAGATTTTAATAAATATCTAAAAACCTTACGACGAAGAGAGAAAACCGATAATTTAAAATCAATTTGTCTACATATTCTCTATTTACATATGATCTACACATTACTACCTATACATAGCTACATACCTATACATAGCTATGTGGTTGGTATAGGTATATTATACTCAATAAATGATAATTCCAAAATGTTATCATAAATTATTTAGTAATATTTAAATTTGATTTATAATTATTAAGTTAATATTGTCATTTTTAATATAAAAAGTAAATTTTCTTACTGCTTTTCAGTTCGAAAACAAATTACCAATGCTTGATAAATAAATGTAAATAAACCATCGAGAGCTGCATACATATAAATGAAATGTTTTATTTTGGTTTTGTGCATGTGCATGTGTACTTCGGTTTCATTTCTTCATAAAAATTCATTTCTTAATTTGTGAAGTGAAAGAAGAAAAGAGACCATTCAGTTGAATGAACATTGTATATAGTCTTTCGCTTGCTATACAGATTTCCCCTTCAAATTTTTGTTTTTAAATTTTTATATACATCTTTTCTCCATTTAACTTGTTCATCTGTATAAAATTCATTATTTGTGGTATAACCACAAATAATGAATTTTATACAGATGAACAAGTTAAATGGAGAAAAGATGTATATAAAAATTTAAAAACAAAAATTTGAAGGTGAAATCTGTATAGCAAGCGAAAGGCTATATAAAATGTTCATTCAACTGAATGGTCTCTTTTCTTCTTTCACTTCACAAATTAAGAAATGAATTTTTATGAAGAAATGAAACCGAAGTACACATGCACATGCACATGCACAAAACTAAAATAAAACATTTCATTTATATGTATGCAGCTCTCAATGGTTTATTTACATTTATTTATCACGCATTGGTAATTTGTTTTCGAACTGAAAAGCAGTAAGAAAATTAACTTTTTATATTGAAAATGACCATATTAGCTTAATAATTATAAATCAAATTTAAATATGTACTAAATAATTTATGATAACATTTTGGAATTATCATTTATTGAGTATAATATACCTATACCAACCACATAATTCAATAATAAATTCAAATTTGAATTTGTTAATAAATACGATCGAGTATCGCGCATATAAAAAGTATATTTATATGACTAGCTATGTATAAGTAGTAATGTGTAGATCATATATAGCAAATAGAGAATATGTAGACAAATTGATTTTAAATTATCGGGTTTCTCTCTTCGTCGTAGGGTTTTTAGATATTTATTAAAATCTAAATACATAGAATGAAATAGGACATTATATTGTTTCATAAAAGATAACCTAATAAATGTGTTACATTTTTCTAAATTCGATAACAACAATTTAATAAAATAAAATAAAAAAACACGCAAATGTTGACATGCATTATTGACTAACCAACACAACATTAGGCGAATGAACAATATTACTTTACGAAGGATCAAGAGAAACAAAGATAATTCGATATCGTTGTTTTATTTGGATATGTATAATGTGGATGTTTCAACGACTGTGAATCTTAGAGGAAAATACTGCAGAGCGGCAACTATTTTTTTCCCATATAAAAATCAATATAATATTTGCTATCTCTTTTGAGTCACGTGGGAACAGGATGGTTATATAAAAAAGCATGTGGCTTACTCAGTAGTTGTTTTGTGGGGGTTCTGGAACAAATCCCATCCCAAAAATTTTTTTCATAGTAATTGAATACTGAATACTGGTTTTTCAATTAATCTTCATGTAACTTGAGAAATATAGTAATGTCTCGATAACTAAAATCTTCATTTCTACATATGATCATATGAATTTTATTGAAATTTATTAAGGTTTTTCATTCGCCTGTTCAACTGTAATGAAGAATTTTATTATATTTGAAATGGAATGTGTTAACCCTTTATATGCAAGAATATTGTTTCGATAGTAAATTAAATAAAAAATATTTTTTTAGTATTGAAAGGGTTAAGTTATTTCATATTAAATTGTTGTTTTTATGGTATACGGTTGCATATCATATAGATAAAGATTAAAACATTGAATTTTAAAATTGGTACTAGAAACCGCGAATAAGAAAGATAATAGTAAACTTGATCTTGAAAAACGTAAAAAATTACATATCGTAACAACAACAACAAAAAATTTTAAATAAAATTGTAGTTGAAATTAGAAGTGATTATTATTATTGTGTACGAATACATAATAATAAAGATTATTGAAATTGGATTTTATTTTTTACATACGTATAAGAAATGCATAAGTAAACTTGATCTTGAAAATCGTAACAATAAACACATGTATATATAACTAAATTATTATATCATTTAAATTATATTGTTGCGCGAGATCTTTCGCTTGAAAATACAGGTTATTCTATAAATATCTAGACCAAGAATATTGTTTCGATAGTAAATTAAATAAAAATTAATTATTTTAGTAACTTTGGAAAACTTTTGGTTTTAAATTTCTATTTGATTTATTACTTTTAAAATTATTTCACACAAAAGTGTTCAAAAGCGGCGCGGGGTGCGACGTCCGACGTCCGACGTCCGACGTGCGACGTCCGACGTGCGATTTACAATATTTAATTTAGTAACTGTAACAAATATTAAATTTAAATGATAGTAAATGATTGTTGTTGTTATTGTATAGTATTCGCAAAATATATAAAGACTAATACAATTGAATACTGGTTTTGCATTTCATATTCATATAACTTGAGAAATATAGTAATGTTTCGATAACTAAAATCTTCATTTCAACATATGATCATATGAATTTTATTGAAATTTATTAAGATTTGTCATTCGTCTGTTCAACTGTAATGAAAAATGTTATTACATATATATTTGAATGATGTGTTATATGCAAGAATATTGTTCCGATAGTAAATTAAATAAAAAAAATTTTTTTTTTGATCTTCAGATCGTATCACTATATTTTATTTTTAAGTAATCGCGAATAAGAAAGATAAAACTAAACTTGATCTTGAAAACGTATCGCTATATATCGTAACAACAGCAAATCTGATGGATGCAAATGAGAATTGAAAGTTATAATATAAAAAGAATATAGGTCAAATAATATTTTTTATCATATTTTTTTAATAATTGTTATTGTTATAATCGGGTTTCGAACATTTTTGTCACAATTATAAAAAATCATGTTTATTAACTTGTATGAACATTATTTCAGATATGTTTTAGTTGCAATAGTGTGGGATAAGACAATCGATTAAGTAAAAATGGAAAAAACGATGGTAAGTTATGTCGCATAACAATGCATAGAAACTAATAATCATTTTGTATTTAGGATAGCATGCATAATTGCATAGTCAACAGTAACAACGATGAAACGATAAAAAATTTTCACGAAATATTAGATCTTATATTTGGTTACGAATCACATTAGTGCATTTCACTTTTAAGTCATTATTTTATTATTATATTTTGTTATGATAACTAGCGACAAATCATTAATGAAAATTACTACTTAATTTACTAAAAACTACGTTATTTATCGCATAACAATATATCAAAAATTTAGTTTGCATGCCAATTTTAGAGTTTAATAAACTTAATTATGAAAACTCATACAAATTTTAATAAACCAATCAGGAAGTATTCTTAATAGCATATTTCATGTTTAAACTGATCACAGTATCATCAAAGATATTAAATATTCTACAACAAAATAAATGACAACGACCTGCGCAAGTACATTATCGCTATACAGTACAAAACTGATAAATAAAACATAGTGCAAAGCTGACAACTTTAACTTTATGCTAATTACACGTAACTTACAAACTTTTTGATATATTCAAAAGTTCAATGCAATAAAGTTACAGCATTTTTTTTTTTTTACATAACCGAAATGAAATATAATATACATTTAAAATTATTTAAAAATGGAGCCTGACCACATTATAGAAGAAATTAAAGAACATTTTGATGACAGTGATAACAAAGCACAGGCTTTAATATTCAAAATTAATATATTTAAAAAAGAAAACAGCTGACAGAAATATTATTTTATTTTATTAGGCTAATGTCAATCATTCTTCAGTTAATTCGTAAATTGTGCTAAGTATTATAGTAGTATACAGCTTTACTCTAGATCAATGTCGATGTTTATAAAGTATGTTTAAAAAATTATAAAAGTAATTAAATGTTGTAAAAATTGCAATTTTTTTAAATTATAGAAATTTAATGAAAAGTGGCAAAAATGTATAAAATTTATAGTACCTTAGTTAAAACAATATAACAATATTGCTAATATAAAAAGTTGTGGAATTTATTAAAGTTATAAAATTAGTTATATATTGTTATTGTTATGAAAAGTTATAAACTTTGAACAAAAAATATGTTAAAAGTTATAATAACATTAAAAGTTATAAAAGAAATATCTTAAAAGTTATAATAAGTTAAAAAAATTATTAAAAAGTTATAAAAAATAATAATAAATTTTAAAAATTATAAAAGTTATTATAACTAACAAAAAACGTTATTAGTTTTTGTACATTGAGTTTGGATTTGTTTGTTTTTAAGTATTATATGAAACTATACTTGTTCCGACTCGGCAGATCTTTTATTCTGTTGTCCGCTATTTTAAAAGTATAATAACAAATTTAAAATTTATAAAATTTAAAACCTACCAGTTAATAACGAAAGATGAACAATAAATTTGCGTTGTTACCTGGCTATAAAAGATGGTAAGAAGAAGTTTCACATGCATAACTAGATGGTATGATAAGCTCGAACTTATATTTTATAAAATATATTTCGAGACTTATACATTTAGTATTGGGCCTGACCACATTATCGAAGCAATTGAAGAACACTTTCATGACAGCGATAACAAAGCACCCGCTTTAATATTAAAAATTATTATATTTAAAAAAGAAAACTGGGCTAATGTACTACTATGTCAATCACTGTTCAGTTAATTCGTAAATTGTGCTAAGTATTATCGTAGTATACAGCTTTACTCTAGATCAATGTAACAAAAAAATGCTATCAAGTTTACGAAGTATGTTTAAAAAATAATAAAATTATAAAAGTAATTAAATGGTGTAAAAAATTGCAATTATTTTTTAAATTATACAAATTTAATGAAAAGTTGCAAAAATGTATAAAACTTATAGTACATAAGTTAAAACAGTATAACAATTATATTATAAAATATAAAGACATTTAAAGATATTAAAAGTTATAAAATTTATTAAAAGTTATAAAAATTAGTTTTTAGGGTTATGAAAAGTTGTAAACTTTGAACAAAAAATATGATGTTGAAAGTTATAAAAATACTAAAAAAGTTATAGTAAGATATAAAAATTATTAAAAAGTTATAAAAAATAATAAATCTTAAAAATTATAAAAATGTTATTTAAAGATATAATAAGTAACAAAAAACTTTATTAAGTTTATAAAGTATTTCTAAAAAATTATAAAAAGATAAAAATTGTACATTTTTTAAAAACTACGAGTCTAAAATGTATAGTACCTAAGTTAAAAAGTAAAGTTTAAGAGTTATAAAGAGTTGTAAAATTTGTATAAAAAATATGATATTATAAGTTATAATAAAATGCTATTAGAAGTTATAATAAGTAACAAAAAATTAATAAAAAGGTAACGAAACCATTATTAAATTAATAAAATATGTTAGAAAAATCAGAAAAAGAAGTAAAATGGTACAAAAATTATAAATTTTTTAAAAACATATACAATATTTATGGAAAGTGACAATATTGAATAGTAAATTATATTAGGTAATTAAAAAAGAGTTATTAAATATAATAAAAAGTTAATACCATTGTTTTTGATAAAGATTGGTTGTTGCTATTTTTAATTGTACGATCTATGTACTTATGTAGCGAGAAAAAAGTTACAGCATTTATTTTTTTATATAACCGAGAGCTATTAATCAAATTTGATATAAATTAAAAAGTATTTAAGATTTAATTGTTTAATGCTCGTTCTAGCATAATCCCAATCCCAAAATGTGACATAGTCTTTGGTGTGTCTTTGAAACTGCATTATATATAATATAAGGGACTTAGGCTGTTTTCGAAACGAATACTTATTTGTGGAATCTAACTTATTCAAATAAGTATGCTGGCGAGGTAACTTGTTTTCTGTCTCTTTCTTGCAAGAAAATCTAATTTTATTGTCATTTTTTGTTGATATTTATATGTGAATATTTATTTTTTTTAGATTTAGGATGATATTTATAGAAAATAAATGGATCTTTGTTGACAGCAAAATATATAACATGATTAAAATAAAAATATACAGAGCCCGATTATATAATTTCGTATATAAATTATAAAAACGTTTTGTAAACAGCGAAAATGTAAACAGATGGTGCGCAGTCTCTATTATTTAAGAACGCAACTAAACCCTTTCTTGATTGCCTTAGCATCTCAAATATGTTATAAAAAATAAAAGGTGAACCAACTAAAATTCATATCAACATAAATACGATATTTAAAGAATATTTCGTTTTTATACTTCTTAATTGCTACTAAGCATTTTAGTTAGTACAAATATTATAAATATTTGTTATTTTATTAAATTGTATACGTTGAATTAATAAAAATAACAAATAAAATATTGGTTGAAGAATTTGCAATTGAAAATATTCAATATTTTCGTGTTGCAGTCAAAATAAGTATGCAAACTCAATTCGAACGGGTTTTCTTACTTATTTAAGATAGCGGCAAATAAGTAAATAAATTTGAAATAAATATCCGTTTCGAAAAGGGCCTTATTATTTTATAGTTGTCTATAACCATAGAGTAAGTAATGTTATAAAGAGTAACGAAACAGAGGAAAAAATTTCATCAAAAATGCGTGGGTTATGAAATTTAAATGGTTTATACAATACACTTACACAATCGTGGCAGTTGTATTAAATAAATTGGAAATGTATTTCAACAAACCAATATATGTTGGGATGTGCATATTAGATCTAGTTAAAACTACATTCTATTATTTTCATTATGACTAATGGTGCCGAAGTTTGATAAAAATTTGTAATACTGAAACAGATAGTTTAGTTTACGAAGTGTTTTTTCCAGATGTATATGAACCCATCATAAAAGATTGTTATAAGTATCTCGATACAAGTGGTCTAATGAAGAATGAAAATTATGGAAAAATAATGGGTGAATTTATTGGATTAAGATCAAAAATGTATACTTTCAAAGTTGTTGACGCTAATGATACAAAAAATTAAAGGAGTAAAGAGACAAGTTGTGAAATTTAGAATAACGTTTAAAGAATTCAAAGAATGTTTAATTAATGACTCATCATAAATTCGTTCAAGAAATCAAGCAGTAAGCTCTGTTAGACAATTGAAAACCGCACTTAATCCACACGATGATAAAATATATTTGATTTAAGATAGCTATGAAACACTACATTTAAAAATAATGGAATATGATTATTGATTTCTGTGTAAATACATAGTTTTATATAAGAATGCTATTATAATAGCAAACAACTTTCTTACTTTTAACGGTTTCATTTTTAAGTTAAGTAAAGTAACAAATTAAAAACTTAAAAAATTAAAACTAAATTTGAAACTTAAAAAATTAATTACAAAATGGTTAATGAAAATCAAAAAAATTGAATATAAATATTAATAAAAACTTTAAAATATTTTAACATTTTTAAAATTTTTAATAATTGAAAAAATTGAAATTTAAAATTAGCAATAAAAAATGTTATGAAATGTATTAAAAGCGATCCAAATTGGCTATAAGAGCTATGAAAAGTTATAAAATTTGAATAAAAATATGATATTTAAATATTTAAAAATTGTGCATTTGAACACGCAATTACCTCGCATGTTTTAAAAAGTTTTGAAAAAGTTTTAAAAAGTTTTAGAGTTTTAAAAAAGAGTTTTAAAAAGATTTAGAATAAATTAAAAAAGTTTTAAAGGTTTAAAAAAGTTTTAAAAACTTTTCAAAAGTTTTTAAAAGTTTTAAACAGTTTTAGAGTTTTAAAAAAGAGTTTTAAAAAGTTTTAAAAAAGTTATAAAAAATTTAAAAAAGTTTTAAAAAGTTTTAAAGGTTTAAAAAAGTTAAACACTTTTTAAAAGTTTCAAATAGTTTTAAAAAGTTTTAGAGTTTTAAAAAAGAGTTTTAAAAGTTTTGAAAAAGTTTTAAAATTTTTTAAAAAAGTTTAAAAAAGATTAAAAAAGTTTTAAAAAGTTTCAAATGTTTAAAAAAAATTTAAAAAAGGTTTAAAAGTTTTAAAAAAGGTTTAAAAAGTTTTAAAGTTTTAAAAAGTTTTAAAGTTTTTAAATGTTTAAAAATTTATTTATTTTTATAGCTTCATAAGTAAAATTTATGTAAACGTCCATGATTTATATAGAAAATGCGGTAAAACGTACCCGCGCGTTTTCGAGTTTGATTTTTTTAGTTTGGACGAAAAATACGTAGACACAACTGGCTATGACTTAAAAAATTAATCATGTTACATATGCTAATTACCTTATTTTTAATTGCATCAAGAGAAAAAAGGACGTAAACGTTTATGACTGATAAAGAAAACGGCTATGTTTAATCGCATCATAAGAAAAATTGGCGTAATCGTCTATGATTTATATAGAAAAAGCGCTAAAGCGTAACCGCGCTTCGCGCGGTTACGCTTTAGAGTGAATATCGAGTCCGCGCTCCGCGCGGATTCGATATTCACCGCATTTTCTATATAAATCATAGACGATTACGCCAATTTTTCTTATGATGCGATTAAACATAGCCGTTTTCTTTATCAGTCATAAACGTTTACGTCCTTTTTTCTCTTGATGCAATTAAAAATAAGGTAATTAGCATATGTAACATGATTAATTTTTTAAGTCATAGCCAGTTGTGTCTACGTATTTTTCGTCCAAACTAAAAAAATCAAACTCGAAAACGCGCGGGTACGTTTTACCGCATTTTCTATATAAATCATGGACGTTTACATAAATTTTACTTATGAAGCTATAAAAATAAATAAATTTTTAAACATTTAAAAACTTTAAAACTTTTTAAAACTTTAAAACTTTTTAAACCTTTTTTAAAACTTTTAAACCTTTTTTAAATTTTTTTTAAACATTTGAAACTTTTTAAAACTTTTTTAATCTTTTTTAAACTTTTTTAAAAAATTTTAAAACTTTTTCAAAACTTTTAAAACTCTTTTTTAAAACTCTAAAACTTTTTAAAACTATTTGAAACTTTTAAAAAGTGTTTAACTTTTTTAAACCTTTAAAACTTTTTAAAACTTTTTTAAATTTTTTATAACTTTTTTAAAACTTTTTAAAACTCTTTTTTAAAACTCTAAAACTGTTTAAAACTTTTAAAAACTTTTGAAAAGTTTTTAAAACTTTTTTAAACCTTTAAAACTTTTTTAATTTATTCTAAATCTTTTTAAAACTCTTTTTTAAAACTCTAAAACTTTTTAAAACTTTTTCAAAACTTTTTAAAACATGCGAGGTAATTGCGTGTTCAAATGCACAATTTTTAAATATTTAAATATCATATTTTTATTCAAATTTTATAACTTTTCATAGCTCTTATAGCCAATTTGGATCGCTTTTAATACATTTCATAACATTTTTTATTGCTAATTTTAAATTTCAATTTTTTCAATTATTAAAAATTTTAAAAATGTTAAAATATTTTAAAGTTTTTATTAATATTTATATTCAATTTTTTTGATTTTCATTAACCATTTTGTAATTAATTTTTTAAGTTTCAAATTTAGTTTTAATTTTTTAAGTTTTTAATTTGTTACTTTACTTAACTTAAAAATGAAACCGTTAAAAGTAAGAAAGTTGTTTGCTATTATAATAGCATTCTTATATAAAACTATGTATTTACACAGAAATCAATAATCATATTCCATTATTTTTAAATGTAGTGTTTCATAGCTATCTTAAATCAAATATATTTTATCATCGTGTGGATTAAGTGCGGTTTTCAATTGTCTAACAGAGCTTACTGCTTGATTTCTTGAACGAATTTATGATGAGTCATTAATTAAACATTCTTTGAATTCTTTAAACGTTATTCTAAATTTCACAACTTGTCTCTTTACTCCTTTAATTTTTTGTATCATTAGCGTCAACAACTTTGAAAGTATACATTTTTGATCTTAATCCAATAAATTCACCCATTATTTTTCCATAATTTTCATTCTTCATTAGACCACTTGTATCGAGATACTTATAACAATCTTTTATGATGGGTTCATATACATCTGGAAAAAACACTTCGTAAACTAAACTATCTGTTTCAGTATTACAAATTTTTATCAAACTTCGGCACCATTAGTCATAATGAAAATAATAGAATGTAGTTTTAACTAGATCTAATATGCACATCCCAACATATATTGGTTTGTTGAAATACATTTCCAATTTATTTAATACAACTGCCACGATTGTGTAAGTGTATTGTATAAACCATTTAAATTTCATAACCCACGCATTTTTGATGAAATTTTTTCCTCTGTTTCGTTACTCTTTATAACATTACTTACTCTATGGTTATAGACAACTATAAAATAATAAGGCCCTTTTCGAAACGGATATTTATTTCAAATTTATTTACTTATTTGCCGCTATCTTAAATAAGTAAGAAAACCCGTTCGAATTGAGTTTGCATACTTATTTTGACTGCAACACGAAAATATTGAATATTTTCAATTGCAAATTCTTCAACCAATATTTTATTTGTTATTTTTATTAATTCAACGTATACAATTTAATAAAATAACAAATATTTATAATATTTGTACTAACTAAAATGCTTAGTAGCAATTAAGAAGTATAAAAACGAAATATTCTTTAAATATCGTATTTATGTTGATATGAATTTTAGTTGGTTCACCTTTTATTTTTTATAACATATTTGAGATGCTAAGGCAATCAAGAAAGGGTTTAGTTGCGTTCTTAAATAATAGAGACTGCGCACCATCTGTTTACATTTTCGCTGTTTACAAAACGTTTTTATAATTTATATACGAAATTATATAATCGGGCTCTGTATATTTTTATTTTAATCATGTTATATATTTTGCTGTCAACAAAGATCCATTTATTTTCTATAAATATCATCCTAAATCTAAAAAAAATAAATATTCACATATAAATATCAACAAAAAATGACAATAAAATTAGATTTTCTTGCAAGAAAGAGACAGAAAACAAGTTACCTCGCCAGCATACTTATTTGAATAAGTTAGATTCCACAAATAAGTATTCGTTTCGAAAACAGCCTAAGTCCCTTATATTATATATAATGCAGTTTCAAAGACACACCAAAGACTATGTCACATTTTGGGATTGGGATTATGCTAGAACGAGCATTAAACAATTAAATCTTAAATACTTTTTAATTTATATCAAATTTGATTAATAGCTCTCGGTTATATAAAAAAATAAATGCTGTAACTTTTTTCTCGCTACATAAGTACATAGATCGTACAATTAAAAATAGCAACAACCAATCTTTATCAAAAACAATGGTATTAACTTTTTATTATATTTAATAACTCTTTTTTAATTACCTAATATAATTTACTATTCAATATTGTCACTTTCCATAAATATTGTATATGTTTTTAAAAAATTTATAATTTTTGTACCATTTTACTTCTTTTTCTGATTTTTCTAACATATTTTATTAATTTAATAATGGTTTCGTTACCTTTTTATTAATTTTTTGTTACTTATTATAACTTCTAATAGCATTTTATTATAACTTATAATATCATATTTTTTATACAAATTTTACAACTCTTTATAACTCTTAAACTTTACTTTTTAACTTAGGTACTATACATTTTAGACTCGTAGTTTTTAAAAAATGTACAATTTTTATCTTTTTATAATTTTTTAGAAATACTTTATAAACTTAATAAAGTTTTTTGTTACTTATTATATCTTTAAATAACATTTTTATAATTTTTAAGATTTATTATTTTTTATAACTTTTTAATAATTTTTATATCTTACTATAACTTTTTTAGTATTTTTATAACTTTCAACATCATATTTTTTGTTCAAAGTTTACAACTTTTCATAACCCTAAAAACTAATTTTTATAACTTTTAATAAATTTTATAACTTTTAATATCTTTAAATGTCTTTATATTTTATAATATAATTGTTATACTGTTTTAACTTATGTACTATAAGTTTTATACATTTTTGCAACTTTTCATTAAATTTGTATAATTTAAAAAATAATTGCAATTTTTTACACCATTTAATTACTTTTATAATTTTATTATTTTTTAAACATACTTCGTAAACTTGATAGCATTTTTTTGTTACATTGATCTAGAGTAAAGCTGTATACTACGATAATACTTAGCACAATTTACGAATTAACTGAACAGTGATTGACATAGTAGTACATTAGCCCAGTTTTCTTTTTTAAATATAATAATTTTTAATATTAAAGCGGGTGCTTTGTTATCGCTGTCATGAAAGTGTTCTTCAATTGCTTCGATAATGTGGTCAGGCCCAATACTAAATGTATAAGTCTCGAAATATATTTTATAAAATATAAGTTCGAGCTTATCATACCATCTAGTTATGCATGTGAAACTTCTTCTTACCATCTTTTATAGCCAGGTAACAACGCAAATTTATTGTTCATCTTTCGTTATTAACTGGTAGGTTTTAAATTTTATAAATTTTAAATTTGTTATTATACTTTTAAAATAGCGGACAACAGAATAAAAGATCTGCCGAGTCGGAACAAGTATAGTTTCATATAATACTTAAAAACAAACAAATCCAAACTCAATGTACAAAAACTAATAACGTTTTTTGTTAGTTATAATAACTTTTATAATTTTTAAAATTTATTATTATTTTTTATAACTTTTTAATAATTTTTTTAACTTATTATAACTTTTAAGATATTTCTTTTATAACTTTTAATGTTATTATAACTTTTAACATATTTTTTGTTCAAAGTTTATAACTTTTCATAACAATAACAATATATAACTAATTTTATAACTTTAATAAATTCCACAACTTTTTATATTAGCAATATTGTTATATTGTTTTAACTAAGGTACTATAAATTTTATACATTTTTGCCACTTTTCATTAAATTTCTATAATTTAAAAAAATTGCAATTTTTACAACATTTAATTACTTTTATAATTTTTTAAACATACTTTATAAACATCGACATTGATCTAGAGTAAAGCTGTATACTACTATAATACTTAGCACAATTTACGAATTAACTGAAGAATGATTGACATTAGCCTAATAAAATAAAATAATATTTCTGTCAGCTGTTTTCTTTTTTAAATATATTAATTTTGAATATTAAAGCCTGTGCTTTGTTATCACTGTCATCAAAATGTTCTTTAATTTCTTCTATAATGTGGTCAGGCTCCATTTTTAAATAATTTTAAATGTATATTATATTTCATTTCGGTTATGTAAAAAAAAAAAAATGCTGTAACTTTATTGCATTGAACTTTTGAATATATCAAAAAGTTTGTAAGTTACGTGTAATTAGCATAAAGTTAAAGTTGTCAGCTTTGCACTATGTTTTATTTATCAGTTTTGTACTGTATAGCGATAATGTACTTGCGCAGGTCGTTGTCATTTATTTTGTTGTAGAATATTTAATATCTTTGATGATACTGTGATCAGTTTAAACATGAAATATGCTATTAAGAATACTTCCTGATTGGTTTATTAAAATTTGTATGAGTTTTCATAATTAAGTTTATTAAACTCTAAAATTGGCATGCAAACTAAATTTTTGATATATTGTTATGCGATAAATAACGTAGTTTTTAGTAAATTAAGTAGTAATTTTCATTAATGATTTGTCGCTAGTTATCATAACAAAATATAATAATAAAATAATGACTTAAAAGTGAAATGCACTAATGTGATTCGTAACCAAATATAAGATCTAATATTTCGTGAAAATTTTTTATCGTTTCATCGTTGTTACTGTTGACTATGCAATTATGCATGCTATCCTAAATACAAAATGATTATTAGTTTCTATGCATTGTTATGCGACATAACTTACCATCGTTTTTTCCATTTTTACTTAATCGATTGTCTTATCCCACACTATTGCAACTAAAACATATCTGAAATAATGTTCATACAAGTTAATAAACATGATTTTTTATAATTGTGACAAAAATGTTCGAAACCCGATTATAACAATAACAATTATTAAAAAAATATGATAAAAAATATTATTTGACCTATATTCTTTTTATATTATAACTTTCAATTCTCATTTGCATCCATCAGATTTGCTGTTGTTACGATATATAGCGATACGTTTTCAAGATCAAGTTTAGTTTTATCTTTCTTATTCGCGATTACTTAAAAATAAAATATAGTGATACGATCTGAAGATCAAAAAAAAAATTTTTTTTATTTAATTTACTATCGGAACAATATTCTTGCATATAACACATCATTCAAATATATATGTAATAACATTTTTCATTACAGTTGAACAGACGAATGACAAATCTTAATAAATTTCAATAAAATTCATATGATCATATGTTGAAATGAAGATTTTAGTTATCGAAACATTACTATATTTCTCAAGTTATATGAATATGAAATGCAAAACCAGTATTCAATTGTATTAGTCTTTATATATTTTGCGAATACTATACAATAACAACAACAATCATTTACTATCATTTAAATTTAATATTTGTTACAGTTACTAAATTAAATATTGTAAATCGCACGTCGGACGTCGCACGTCGGACGTCGGACGTCGGACGTCGCACCCCGCGCCGCTTTTGAACACTTTTGTGTGAAATAATTTTAAAAGTAATAAATCAAATAGAAATTTAAAACCAAAAGTTTTCCAAAGTTACTAAAATAATTAATTTTTATTTAATTTACTATCGAAACAATATTCTTGGTCTAGATATTTATAGAATAACCTGTATTTTCAAGCGAAAGATCTCGCGCAACAATATAATTTAAATGATATAATAATTTAGTTATATATACATGTGTTTATTGTTACGATTTTCAAGATCAAGTTTACTTATGCATTTCTTATACGTATGTAAAAAATAAAATCCAATTTCAATAATCTTTATTATTATGTATTCGTACACAATAATAATAATCACTTCTAATTTCAACTACAATTTTATTTAAAATTTTTTGTTGTTGTTGTTACGATATGTAATTTTTTACGTTTTTCAAGATCAAGTTTACTATTATCTTTCTTATTCGCGGTTTCTAGTACCAATTTTAAAATTCAATGTTTTAATCTTTATCTATATGATATGCAACCGTATACCATAAAAACAACAATTTAATATGAAATAACTTAACCCTTTCAATACTAAAAAAATATTTTTTATTTAATTTACTATCGAAACAATATTCTTGCATATAAAGGGTTAACACATTCCATTTCAAATATAATAAAATTCTTCATTACAGTTGAACAGGCGAATGAAAAACCTTAATAAATTTCAATAAAATTCATATGATCATATGTAGAAATGAAGATTTTAGTTATCGAGACATTACTATATTTCTCAAGTTACATGAAGATTAATTGAAAAACCAGTATTCAGTATTCAATTACTATGAAAAAAATTTTTGGGATGGGATTTGTTCCAGAACCCCCACAAAACAACTACTTTACTCATATCTCAAAATGAAAAACCCCAAATCAGATGTTTGTTTTTATGCGCAGTGACAACGTATGTTGACGACTTAATTTTGTGGTTATAAAATTATTAATTAAAATTCACTAAAATAATAAAAAAATTATAAAATAATTAGTGGTTTATGTAATAGTGCGTGCTAGTGCATCATTTGATAATTAAAATTATAAACAATTTTAAATAAAATGAAGTGTCTTGTGAAATATTGCTAAATGCGCATCGAAAAATTCGAAAAAGAATATTTTACCATCTATAAGTGTTTGTATAAAGTAAAATGTAAATTGTGCTAAGAAACAAGTGATTTGTGATAAATTTATCCTTACTTTATGTTATAAATCAGAAAAAATTAAGAAAACAATTTTGGTTGTTGGCGTGGGGTTTTTAGATTGGTTTCTTGTTTTTGTAATCCCATTGATATAGATGCTTTCTCTTTTACCCTCCGAATTTGACTCACTTGACAGCTGCAAACATTCACTCTTCAGTATTTACCTTTATGCTGTGAATGTATAAATTTTAGATTTTTTTGTTTGTTATTTATTCTTATTGCAGATCGGGAAATAATTTTCGGCATGAACTAATTAAACTAACTTGAATAAGAAAAACTATGGATTTGGTAAATTGTAGAACGAAATTTGGCATTGCACATTATGAGATTTATATTGGAGTTTAATTTTAATAATTACAAAATGATTTTAGTTGAGACAATTTGAAAACAGAAATTAAAAATGCACCTACAATTTTGATCAATATTTACTATAGCAAAATGTTCAAATATTTATCAGTATGAATTAGAAAATTATTGGATAGATTTTCTTAATTTATTCGGATATCGTATGAGTTTCACTTAGATATGTCAATTGTTTTGTATTCATATAACCTTATTTAAATGGAATAATCCAAAAGAAAACTAAGAAGATAAGATTACTTATTTTGAAGGAAATATTAGGTTCACCGATAATTTGCGTTTTTCCATAAATATAAACTGGCTTATTAGAAATTTTTTAGCAAGAATTATTTTAAAAACGTTCTACGAATCGAAAAATGTGTGTCTGAAAGTTAAAATGTAGAGGTCAATGTATTGGACTATTATTGGCTAATGCCACATTAGGTCTCACAGAAACCATATTTTTCTTCGTTTCTTTTCCCATTTACCTATGATACGGGTTTTATCTGCGCCGCAATTTTTTGATATTATTGGTAAAGGGGAAACAAACGAAGAAGTTACCGGATAAAGAAAAAGTTACCCTACTGTGGAATGAGCCATTGGTACTTGTTAACTATTTTTTGTACAAGTTTTTTAATATGACAAATTATTGTTATGCTTTTCACAACATGAACGGAACTGAATTAATTCTTATCCGATTATGATGATGTTGGGTATGTACGATGACTTTTGGGAATATGGGCGATGTTCTGAAATATATCATTCCCGAATAGAATTAAGTGAATTATTAAACAGTGCGTTCAATTTGATATTCTGAAATGTATAATTTTATCAATACGATGATATTGGGTTAATGAGGACGCTTTGGAGCTGCTACGGATTTACCTGTATAATCTAAACACTAGCCATTCCAATCAAGATTTTACGATGGGCTGTAGTTCCTCCTGATCTTTTTTGTTAATCTTGAGAGAGGTTTATAGGAATTATATCCAAAAACATAAAATGGTTTAAACCTAAGAGTTTTTAAGTTTAGAACAAACGCTTTATGTAGACCAAGATGCAGAAATACATGTTTCGAGTCCGTATTTTGGTTAAAGATAATCAATCTATCAGTTGTTAGTCCCAGGTTTCTCTTATCCTGCTCTATTAGAAATTCTGTATTCTTCTAGAATAGCACCAGAAACAATAATTCGCCTCCTCTTATTAGGCTAGAGTGATTGCGCTGTCTCACTAAACCATGGTAGCCTAGAATCTCGTTAAGTTAAAGTCATAACCTGCAAGATCTAATAAAATATTTTCATTTTACTGGACAAAACATTTATTAATAGATAATGAAGCAAAGAACACGTATACCAGGACGAATACAATGATTCTGTATTAGTAATATAAACCCAAAATTCCTAGCGAATCACTGATTGTTGAACAAAGACTTATTCGACTGAGCAGCATAAAAGCAACAGCCATAAATTGGCCTTGATAAGAGTTCAGACTCTCAAAACTTCATTAGACTTAAGAATTATATTAATGTGAACCTGGCGAAGTTTAATGTAATTAATTTCATAAGCCGTATTCGGAAATATCCCACTTTTGAGTAACTTGCTGACAAAAAATTACCAAATCTATTTCCGAACAGGTAGAGTAGCTTTATGGTAATTAAGTTTTACTTATTTTTTAATTTCTGTATTTCTGTCAATTTTTCTAGTGTCAGAAAATTACAAACTTTCAAAGTAAAAACTATTAAATAAAATACAAGAAAAATGTTGTATCTGTTAAACGAAGTTATTGAATTTTCCTGAATATAAATATTACCACCTAATATGTAATCTTACTTTTTGTGTAGCCTGGGTAACTTGAAAATCTTTTGTTATCAATATTAAAAAAATTAAAATTACTCAAAAGTTACCATGGGATATTTCGGAAAACGCCTATTATTTAAAACTTTTAACCAACTAAAATCTGATTACGTCAACATACCATACCTCCCAGCAATATTTTTGCGATTACTTTTCATTTGCGACATGTCTCCTGAAAGAATAAATGCGATACGCTATTCGTAATGTGTTGCGTTCTAAAGAAATGACATTTTGTATGTAAGTTCAAAGTATTTTGAATCTTTTTGTAGTTTGGTCACTGCAGTCTGATGAGACGAGCGAATTTTTTAATATAAAAACAAGAAAAAATTCAATGTTTCATTAGTTCGAAACCAAACTGCCAACGTCTTGGTTTGATAACCTCACCTATAACCCAATTTTAAACTTGGGGCGAATTAAAGTTAATCTAGCGACAACATTTGAGAATTATATGCGATACACGGGCAAGTATATGCAGGTTATCCTCCAGGTTTATAAAAGTTCTAGGTTGCACGAACGGTATTCAAACGATTATCTTTAGCTCACCTCGAACATATTTAAAAAAGATAATCACACGATCATGTAAAGATAAATGTCATAGTTTTTCGTGCGTGGAGTTGTTATTCGTGCGACAATATTTACGAATTATAGGCGATATTGCTAATCAGCCGCTCGATGAGTATTCTACTGATATTATTATATATTATAGTGAAATTTATTATTATTATAGTGAAACTCATACGATATCCGAATAAATTAAGAAAATCTATCCAATAATTTTCTAATTCATACTGATAAATATTTGAACATTTTGCTATAGTAAATATTGTATCAAAATTGTAGGAGCATTTTTAATTTCTGTTTTCAAATTGTCTCAACTAAAATCATTTTGTAATTATTAAAATTAAACTCCAATATAAATCTCATAATGTGCAATGCCAAATTTCGTTCTACAATTTACCAAATCCATAGTTTTTCTTATTCAAGTTAGTTTAATTAGTTCATGCCGAAAATTATTTCCCGATCTGCAATAAGAATAAATAACAAACAAAAAAATCTAAAATTTATACATTCACAGTCGTTGAAACATCCACATTATACATATCCAAATAAAACAACGATATCGAATTATCTTTGTTTCTCTTGATCCTTCGTAAAGTAATATTGTTCATTCGCCTAATGTTGTGTTGGTTAGTCAATAATGCATGTCAACATTTGCGTGTTTTTTTATTTTATTTTATTAAATTGTTGTTATCGAATTTAGAAAAATGTAACACATTTATTAGGTTATCTTTTATGAAACAATATAATGTCCTATTTCATTCTATGTATTTAGATTTTAATAAATATCTAAAAACCCTACGACGAAAAGAGAAAACCGATAATTTAAAATCAATTTGTCTACATATTCTCTATTTGCTATATATGATCTACACATTACTACTTATACATAGCTAGTCATATAAATATACTTTTTATATGCGCGATACTCGATCGTATTTATTAACAAATTCAAATTTGAATTTATTATTGAATTATGTGGTTGGTATAGGTATATTATACTCAATAAATGATAATTCCAAAATGTTATCATAAATTATTTAGTACATATTTAAATTTGATTTATAATTATTAAGCTAATATTGCCATTTTCAATATAAAAAGTTAATTTTCTTACTGCTTTTCAGTTCGAAAACAAATTACCAATGCGTGATAAATAAATGTAAATAAACCATTGAGAGCTGCATACATATAAATGAAATGTTTTATTTTAGTTTTGTGCATGTGCATGTGCATGTGTACTTCGGTTTCATTTCTTCATAAAAATTCATTTCTTAATTTGTGAAGTGAAAGAAGAAAAGAGACCATTCAGTTGAATGAACATTTTATATAGCCTTTCGCTTGCTATACAGATTTCCCCTTCAAATTTTTGTTTTTAAATTTTTATATACATCTTTTCTCCATTTAACTTGTTCATCTGTATAAAATTCATTATTTGTGGTATAACGAAAATACTAATATTAAGTTTTTGTTTTAAATTTTACGTGCAATAGAATTTTTCACTTACACAATATAATCTATTCATTATTCAAAACCGATAAATATATGATACAAATCTTTCGTATTTCACAGTTTGAAGTAACATATTACAAATGTTCTTTCGTAAAATATTATCCAATTCGTATTTGGGATTATTTAATTATGTATATTATTATGTGATACAATAAAAATGTAAATTTAGATATTTAATAAATGCATTTTGAATTTTAATTTAAACTAAAAACATGTGGCTGTAACAATGGAAATATTAACTTCCTGTATGTAATAATTCTAATCTAATGTTATTTGTGAAATTATTATTACTATTAATTGAGCAAAATTTATGTATACGAACAGGTAACGTGAGGTTATTTAAATAAATTTTACTAAATTAATATTTATATTTACTTCGCGCAGTTAATATGTTTATTAATTTGCGGTATATATTCGTGAACTATTGATCCATTTGAAAGTAGCTATCAAATAAATTACTTTTTTATTATAATTTAAACTATAAAACATATATGACTGTATTTTATTGTACTTTTTTAAATAAAGAGTTAAAAAACACATTTTTGAAACCACAAAATATAAAAATAAAATTCAAATACAAAATTTATTGTTTTAAAATTTTTAATTTTATTCTTTAAAAAAAAAAACTTAACGTTTTCGACCAAGATATTTATGGGTCCCATTTGAAACGCGATATTTTAAAACGCGATTTTTCAAAACGCGATATTTCAAAACACGATATTTCAAAACGCGATATGGTACAAAACGCGATATGGTACAAAACGCGATATTTCAAAATGCGATATTTCAAAACGCGATATGGTACAAAACGCGATATGGTACAAAACGCGATATTGCAAAACGCGATATTTCAAAACGCGAGATGGTACAAAACGCGATATGGTACAAAACGCGATATTTCAAAATGCAATATTTCAAAACGTGATATGGTACAAAACGCGATATGGTACAAAACGCGATATTTTAAAACGCGATATTTCAAAATACGATATGGTGCAAAACGCGATATGGTACAAAACGGGAGGTTAGGGTCGGGTTATATCATGCGGGTGAAGGAGAAATTTAATTTCAGTTTATAGGAATTTAAAAATCGATAGGAGCGAGAGTATATAGGATCGGTATCAATCAGGTCGCTGAGTTCCCGTCGCTTCGCAATGCACATTCTGTACCATAACGCGTTTTGAAATATCGCGTTTTGAAATAATGCATTTTGTACTATATCGCGTTTTGAAATATCGTGTTTTAAAATATCGCGTTTTGTACCATATCGCGTTTTGTACCATATCGCGTTTTGTACCATATCGCGTTTTGTACCATATCGCGTTTTGAAATATCGAATTTTGAAATATCGCGTTTTGTACCATTTCTCGTTTTGTCATATCTCGTTTCAAAATATCGCGTTTTGAAATATCGCGTTTCGAGCTGATCCGGATATTTATATAGTCATCATCAGAGTTTTGTTTCAACTAAATTCTTTCCCCCTTTTTGGTACATAAATTGTGTACATTTGTATACCGTATTGAATACATAAATTACAGAGATAAAATAAAAAATAAAAAATACGACAGAAAAATTATTTTTTGAGAGAATACAATTTTTTGATAATTAACATAAAAAAAAAATATAATAAAATATGAGAGATCTAAAAAGTTTGTTCATATATACAAATGTATCATATGTCAAAATATTAAAAGTAAATAAAAGAATGAAGTTTAATATATAATGCAAATTATGAAACGGAACATGAATACATATTACATATTTTTAGTGAAAATTGTGGACATTTTAAATGGTTTTTGTGTTTGTGTATCCAAATTGATTCATAAGCATCATTTTGAATGATTTTTGAGCTCTGTTCATCGATCTTATGGAGTTTATTATTGTGCATATGTTCAGCCACAGCTGATTTCATTATGTTTTTATTTCTAGTTGCAGCTGTGTGTTCTAGGAAGCGCTTCTCAAACGATCTTGAAGTTTGTCCAATATATATGTGTTCGCATTTGGCACATGAAATCTTATATATACCCGATTTTGTTTGCGAAGGTGGTTTATCCTTATAATTACAAATAATTGAGCCGATGTTCCTACTTTTTGTAACCAAATCGATGTCAAAATTCTTTACGATTTCCATTACGAAAATATTTATCTCAGTAAAAAAAAAGCGAGACCAACTTATCGATTTGTCAAGTGTGGGAGAGAAACAAAAATTTTATTCAGTAAAATTTTACTGACAAAATTATTGTATTAGTAGTAGGAATACTGCCATAAAAAATTGGAAAAAAAAAACTCAGCGGAGTACTTTTTATGGCAACAGTTCAACACATCTATATAAATATTGTGTTGCAATATGAATAAAATTCCCCCACACTACCAAACTTTTTTTGTTTATAGTTCATTTATAGTTTGCTTTTGTCATTCGTGTTGTGTACTCTACGGTTTCAGACATCTTTAAAATAGATTTACAAGTTTAAAAGTTAAATAATTGATTCAAGTTAAATAATAAGAAATAATATAATATATTTTTGATTACTATATATAATATTAAAATATTATAATTTATAATAATAAAAAATTGTAATTTTTTGCAATGAGTAATTACAACAAATACCATAACTGTAAGTTTTTTGACATTTTTTTTACTACCTACATGTTTTATCTAAACTAATTTAATTGTAGGAAACAAAATTGTGGTGATAGAAAATATACGGGTAGATACCGACGATTGGCAAAATAGCTGTAGCAATGACACACTCGCTAATTATTTCAGCAGCTACACGGATTTAGAGAAAGATTTAGAGGTAAGTGTTGCTACCCAGAAGGCTATCTCGCAAAATCCGTCATCTCCAGTAAACGACCAATCGTCACACGTTTCCACTCCTTTGGATGAAAACGTCCATTTCGACGATTCGGTACAAGGTAAATACCCGTAATGATACGTATTTGTTATATTTGATGAAAATTCCTGGATGTAATAAAAAAAAAAAAATAATTTTATTAAATAATTTTAGAATTAATAATTGATGCTATCAATGCTCGACCGGCAATCTGGAACATTAGACATCCTAATTTTAAAATTCGGCCAATTAAAAACGGGATCGTAACGGTATCTCAGAAAAATAAATCCCAAGGATACAAAATCCCAAATGAAAAATAAATCCCAAAAAGTATAATCCACAAAATGAAAATCCCAAATATGAAAATCCCATACTTTCAAAAAAGCAGAAATCCCAAATTTGATGATCCCAACATTTCAAAAAATACTCAAAATTAATAAAGAGCGGATTTTAAAAACTTATTTATTTCAAATTTGTAAAGCTTTTATTAGGCAAAACATGTAAATATTTAAAACAAAATTAATGTAATTATTGTGAGCAATATTTCTTAAATATTCCAGTTTTGTAGTTGAAAGTCTACTTTTTATAACTCGTTTAATGTTTTTATATTTGTTAATATTTTGTTTCTTTTTCGGAAATCTATGTCCGGTATTGATCTTTTCAATGGTGGTTTTAGAAACAATAAGTTCCTTTCCAAGGTGGGATATTATTCGGTACAACCCACTGTTCTGCTTCCCCACAATAACCTTAAGGCAACGGTGCCATGCTTTAACGCTGTTTTGAGTACGAGGGAAATTACTTTTTGCAGTGTTTTCGACGGACCAAAAACTAGGGTCATAACGCAGCTTTTTGTTAGGGCTGCTTCCGGTTATGTAATTACATTTAATGAATCTAGCAATTTTTTTGTGTTGTCATCTTTAAGATTATTATACAATGAAGTATAATAAAGAGACATTTCATCAGGAGGAACAAATGCGAGGCTTTTTATCATCCTAACTTCGAGACTAAACTCTTCACATTTTCCGTATTTACTCGCTGCTCCACACTTTTGCACTTGTCGCCATAAGCTTTGGCCGAAATGAAAAAAGGAAGCCTTTGAATTCTGCGTTAGGAAAATATTCTTCGGCTGCTAAATAAATAGTTTTTTTAAAATCCGTAATGATCCTTTGTGGATTCAAATGAATATCGTTTTTACAGGCTATACGATGCAATTCATAAAAAAATCAGAGTTACCGCTCTTGGTCTTTTTCGTCATCAAGCAAAACACTAAGGGTACGACTTCATTTTCGATTTTCCCATGAATGCTTAAAAGCTGGGCCATTATAGACGGTACTACATAAAAAGTTCCATCCATCAACCAGCAGGAAAACTCGGACAAAACTTTTAAATTAGTTATGGTTCCCAGAATAATATTTTTCTCATTTCCAACTTTCTTTTCTGCGAGAACAAACAGCTCATTTTCGAGAAAACATAATTGCTGCGGTATATATTAATTTCATCTACATTTTCGGGCCCTTTGATTTTGCTGGAGCGAATTCAGGTTATTTTACATGTTGTGCCATCTTATTTGGAAGGTAAACACGTACGTTGGGCTTACATTCTACAATGACGTCCCGAATTATTTGCGATGATGGTACGGAACTATTTAAAGCCTGGTTATTTAGCTTTGCATTACAGCCAGCAAGATCAATTTCAGAAGCTCTAGGATCATGTGAATGATCAAGCAACGACGTTATAATTTGATGTTCATTTTTCTCAAGAAATGTAGAGATTTTGCATTTGCAAGAAAAATTTTTTCCTCCTGCGCATCTCCATTCATAAGTATTATTTTTTTCTGAGTCCAAATAGTAACAGAATTCGTCATGATGTAAATTATTCCCACCTTTGTGGTTTTTTACTATCTCGATTTTGTTGTGAGACCTAAGTACAAATATATTGAATAATAAACTAATTTTTTATGCATACATATAAAATAAATATGTACATTCCTTTAAAATTCTTTCTAAGAAATGATTTTGGTTTGAAATTGGAAAAATAAACGAAATCTGATTTGAACATTTGAAATATGCAGACTACTATGCTAACACTATAAATGAACACCAGCATACTGTAGTAATATTTATTATTAAACGAGCAAAAATTGTATATTATCTGTAAATTTTTTTCTCGAAAACGGCACTATATTTTTTTCTGAAAATTGGCATACCCCCATTTCCCGGTATGAAAAAACGATCTAGATAGGTTTCGATTTTGGAATAATTCATTTAGGGCCATAATTTTGGAAAAACAGTTTCCATATGAATGATGTCACAAATATTCGAAATAGTGGAGTGTCTGTGCTAAATATTTGAAAAACCACACTACAATTTAATTTGATTTCGATAGTATAGAATAATTTATCGGTATAAATATGCAAAAAGGTTTGAATCCCATCTTATATTAAAAATATTCTCCGCAGATTCAAAATTGTTAGTCTCCGAAAGCTGGTCAAAATCTTGCATATATGAAAATCAAGGTCTCTCATAAAAGTTTTAATAAAATAATAACTTTTATGAAATAAAAATAAATAATAATTTTGCCTAGTAATAAACATCGTGATATAAAACTTAAATTTAAAATAAAGAAAAATTTACAAATGAGTAATTTAGATATTTCGGAGGGCATGTACAATGGAACACGTCTGATTGTTATCGAATTATGTAACAACGTAGTTAAAGCAAACATAATTACTGGGGAAAAAGCTTGACAAGAAGTACACATTCCTCGAGTTACGCTCGACTCCAGTAAAGGTCCACTTGGATGTACAATACAACGACATCAATTTCCGCTTTGACCAGCGTTTGAACGATGACCGTGCATAAATCTCAAACGTTAGAATTTGTTCGCGCCGACCTTCGTACACCTGTCTTTAGTCACGGTATGTTGTACGTATGAATAGCATTTTCCCGTATTAAACGACAAAATGAAAGTTCTGTTACCACCTATAATGTTGTGTGGAAAGAAGTATTGAACGCTTCTGATGAAAATACTATTAAGTCTTGATAGTAACAGCGACGACGGTTACCTCGGCAACATCGATTTTTATGTCTCAGCCGAATAAAATAAAATGAAATTAGAGTTGTTTTGCGTAAGAGATTAAAAAAACTGTCTTTCTTTTCACCGAGCAAGCTCGGTCCCCTGGTACTAATATATATTATGCGAATTATATAAAATATCCTCTAACAAAATTGTGAGTTAATCTTAAGTTTACCAATTTTACAGTAGTTTTGATATTACAGAGATTACCCGAAATAATTAATAAGTCAAACTAAAGAAAAGAAAATTAATAAAATTATTTATTGAAATATTCCTAATTATAAAATCCCGTTGTTAAGAAGAATATTTATTAAAACACGCGCGCGCGTGTTTTAATAAATATTCTTCTTAACAACGGGATTTTATAATTTGGGATTTTAAAATTTGGGATTTTGAAATTTGGGATTTTGTATTTTGGGATTTTATAATTTTGGGATTTTCATTTTGGGATTTTCAATATGGGATTTTGTAATTGGGATTACATACCCAACCCATTAAAAACAGATTGTTTGAAGAAGTGACAGCCGCAGCAAGTAAGTATTTATCGTTTGTAACGCTGTATATTTTTGGACAAATACTTTAAAATTAAAATAAAAAGTATAGTTTAATGGAATTGTACTCATTTTTTAATGTCTACATTAATGACTTTATTGATGACTTTAAAACCATTAAATTATATTTTTTTATTAAATATTTGGCTCAATAAAGAATCTACATTTTAAAATTTTTATTTTTTCTAAGGATATTCCGGTTACCGCTTCAAATATTTTAAAAGTAAGAAGACAGTGGGACACAATAAAGGCGACTTATATCAGATCAAAAAAAAGAAAGGCCAGTGGTTCTGCTGGAGGCAAGGAAATATAAGTTTGTGAACAACCTTACGTTTCTTGAAGACACAACGGAGCCCAGAGAGTTATAATTCTTTATTTTTATGTGAACACTAAATCACAGTTAATGCTCCTGTAATAATTTTCATCTCACCTAAAGTTACTAGATGATTAGATTTGTATGAAGTCACTCGGTGAGGTGAGAACAATAATAGGGGCACTAAATTAAATTAGATTAAATGATTAAAATTAAATTTAATAACTGGTGGCCTGTTTCTGAATACCATATGAAACCCAGAGTAATGGATTCGCATTTAATTTGAATCAGAATCGTACGATTTTTATTTAAAAAAGTAACATTTTTGTACCCTTGTGTTCTTATGGTATCTAGAAATAGGGCTTCGGCTTATTGTGTTTGTAGTGTCGATATCAACAACGTTTTGAAGTATTCTTGCTCCATTAAAATCGGTCCAAACGGAGCACAACTTACGCTTTAAGTTTTCGCTGGTTGAGACGTCTAATACCGACGCACGTGGTAAAAATGATGCTAACATTACACTCCTAGTTAGAATACGACTCTGATTAGTTAGCTTGTTCATTTTTATTAACGTCTTTATGGAATTTGGAAAGCACTTTATGTAATACGTAATAATTTATCATAATTTAAAAATATTACATCGACGATTACTTGTATAATTTCAATTTCTCACGTATTCTTTATAAATATAAATTAATCTTTATAGATCGGTTGAACTTTCTAACAGTTATACTACACAGCCGCCGTTGGAAACCACCACTAACGAGCAGGGACATGTAGAAAAGCAATCGCGTAAACGAAAAACGAAATGCGATGACGAAGCAAGAAATTTAAAACGACGATATATAAGCGTCTTAGAGCAAACTGTCCAGAACCATACTTCAAGCCCCGATGAGGTTGATCTTTCTCTCAAAACAGTTTGTGGCTCGATGAAGCCTTACTACAGACGCTTAACCTTACTTAACAGGTTGCAGGTTCACCAGGACATGCTAAAAGTTCTCAGTAATGCATTACATAATCAGGTATAATTAACAATCTTCCAAACTATTAATATTTATTAACATATTTTCTCAGGAAAACACTTGAATAGATGAGGCAACTTGAGCATGCGGAACTTGATGCACACACAATGAATTTATGGAAAATACACAATGAATTTATAAGATGAGTATTATTCCAATAATTATTATTTTTGTTTTCAGTTGGATCAATAGTTTTTTTTGTATTTTAGGGGGACTCCATGTGATAGAGGCACGAGGAAAGTCGACCACTCGGATTACATTTTTTAATTTTGAATTATAGATTTAATTTTATATGTAAAATTTTTTATTATAATATTAATAATAACGTTTTTATGCCTAATTGAAGTTGAAAAAGAATTTGAAACAGCTTCAATATGTGCTTTTCCTTATGGCAAAAAACATAAAATATTTCTTTTTTCTTGACAAGAAAATCAAAGCAATTTTCTACATTGAAAACATAAAGTTGACAAACAAATGTCGAATGAGTTTCAACGGGTCGTAGCAAGCAAGCAAATTGTTCGGTGAAAATAGAGCTGTAATAAATAACTGAGCGTAACAAATAAATGAGCGTCTTCCTTTAACTGGCTGAAGACACATTTGAAACCACCGCTCAAATTCCGCTCCATATAGTATGGGCGCACCCAAAATTTTTTTTTTTTGGAACACAATCACAGTTGTCTTCATCTTCGCTGCTACTGAAGATGATGTTCAACGGATCCATAAAATCAAGCAAATTTAATTTATTTTTTGAATTCATTTTATGCACGAAAAATTAAAAACACTTGACGTCACACAAATCACTAAAAATTATGAATTTTTTTTGGTTAGGATGTTAATTATTTAACCATAAAAATTTGCTATAAAAAAAAAACAAATAGAAGTTTCTCTTTCCCTTTGTTGTAGATTTAATATTACCTTTCTCTGTTCGTTTTCTCAGTATTTTTTACTGAGATAAATTTGTTCGTAATGGAAATCGCGCATTATGCTTTAATTCCATGGATAACATTTGCTGACAGCAGTTTTTTTGCTGATAATACGCAAAAAAAAATTTTTTTTAAATTTCATGAGAGTGACAAAGAACAAAAATATTTTTTATTTCATTTTATAGTAAAATTTTATGGTTTTACATTTTGGCATAACATAAAAATTTCATAAAATATTTAATTTGTACATTTTCGTACAATTCGAATTTTAATATATATACCTTTAAAAGCCACCAACGTTAATAAATTTCAAAAAAAAAAAAAAAAAAATCGACATTTGAGTATAAAAATGGCGAACAACTTATTTTATTTGTGTGTGAGAAAAATTTCTTATCTTTACACACATTTTTTGTAGTTGTGTGAAAACTGCTGCCATAAAAAATACTCCAATTTACATTTTTTATGGCAGCATTATGGCAGCAAACTTCCCCTATCAGACTTCCCCTCTCAGCAAAATTTTTACTTTTACCCATTATGGGCCTATTCCATGGAAATAATCTGCTGTCAGCAAAAATAAAAGCGAGAAAAAAAATATAGATATTATTGGTTGTATACGAAACAAAACATGTTGTCAGTAAAATTTTGCTGAGAGGGGAAGTCTGATAGAAGAAGTTTGCTGCCATAATGCTGCCATAAAAAATGTAAATTGGAGTATTTTTTATGGCAGCATTTTTCACACATCTACAAAAAATGTGTATAAAGATAAGAAATTTTTCTCACACACATATAAAATAAGTTGTTCGCCATTTTGATACTCAAATGTCGATTTTTTATTTTTTTTTGGGTTGAAATTTATTAACGTTAGTGGTTTTTGTGGTATATATATTAAAATTTGAATTGTACGAAATTGTATAAAATAAATATTTTATGAAATTTTTATGTTATTCAAAAATGTAAAACCATAAAATTTTACTATAAAATGAAATAAAAAATATTTCTGTTCTTTGTCACTCTCATGAAATTTAAAAAAAAATTTTTTTTGCGTATTATCACCAAAAAAATTGCTGTCAGCAAATGTTATCCATGGAATTAAAGCATTATTCACCACAAAATTTTTTTACGAACTCTAGACCGTCTATAAATTTTGATAGGATGTTAAAAAAACATAACCCCAGTTTTTTGATAGTAAATAATGTGAGTAGCAGCCTTAACAACAATAAAATACTTGAAATAAGGATGAAATAAATGGATTTTTTTTTATTTTTGAAATTATTATACTTTATTTATTATAATTGATAATTATTTATTATAATTGCCGCCATCCAGTATAAAAACATAATCAGTTCATATTCTTTGCTCCAAACTCTTTACGGATCAACATACATGTTTTAGGGTAATAACAACTGAATGTCCATTTATAATCTCTGTTACGTCATCTGAAATATTCCGTAATCTACAGTATTCTAAAATATAAAACAATTATATTAAATAACAAAAATTATAATCATCCCAAATATATAAATATATTACTTCTCTCAATTTCCTTCCGTATTTCCGAACAACAGCCTTATTATTTTTATATTTTTTATAATATAATAAAATTAAAAATAATATTGGAGTATATTTCTTGGACAAGCGATTCATTTTTATGTGTCAAAATTTAAATATGTACATTCACATAGCAAAGTTAACTTTTTTGTTTAAAAATATTACGTCACAAAAATTTTATTTTACCAAATTTTTAACTAAATATTTTTAACACATTCACTAACGGCCTAAGTATTTAGGTTATAAGCAATATGCAGTATATTTCGTAAATTATTGATTAATTTGATTTTAGATAACTAAAAAACCGCATTTTGCATTTAACTATATAAACTTTAAACATAAATGACTGTAACAATGGAAGTAATAACTTGAGTGAAATTTTAGAATATATTGAATGTTTTGTTTACGTGTGGTCCAATAAATTTTACTAAATGAATATTATTAGTATCTACTTCGCGCTGGCATAGAACGTGCTACTAGAAATAATATATGAACTGTAATGACAATATTATAGTCCCGTTCAGCTTAGAATTTATGTTGTGGAATATGGATAAATATATTTGATTATAGAATTTTAATTTGCTGTGACGAATAAAATAAAACCACAGTAATCACTATGATTATTCGGACCGGTGTTAAAACCGTTCTGTTGAATTTCAAGGCGGAAATTCGCTACTATTGGTTATTCAGAGATACTCACGGCAATTATAACCAAAATACGTAAAATAATATTAATATTAAAGTTCCAAATTTGAATAAAATGGAGGCCGATTAAATGGAAACTGTTATTCATGTACATAAATAACTGAACTTCAAAATTGAATTCTAATTAATTAAACTAAAATTTAATTGTTCAATCAATACAAACAAATTTTACGTGCGAAATTTTTCGTTTACATCCGGGGGCTATTATGAAATTTGTTTCGATTTCGTAAAATACGAAATCGTAAATTCAATCCGCCGCGAATATTCCTGTTATCATTGACCACTTAGGTGTCTACAAGCGGGTCAAATCTATCATATTTTACCATCTTTCCTATCCTTCCATCTTGTTATATGTAAGAAGGAGATCGGGTAGGCCCAGGAATCCCTGGTTAGTCTTGGCCGTGCATTCCGATCAGTAAATCAATGTGATACAATAAAAATGTAGAAAGCAACATTTTGTTTAATTTAAACCCAAGAAAAATGTGTCACTCTTCTACTTTAATGTACATTAAGGAAATCCCTTGTTTTAATATCTCTTCTCTCCTTTCTAAATTGTTGGGCAATTACACATTACCATTTCTAAATAAATATGTACACGAAATATGTAATAAAATAATTTTACCTGGAAAACAAGAGACCATTATTTTTAAATATTAAAGCATATGCGGGTTTTCCAGTAAATCAGTGTTTTTACCTGAAGCCTCATTTATCTGTTATCAAATATTCGTAAGACGACTGAGTATTTTCTAAATAATTGTGTACATTGTAGTCAGTAACAAACTGCATTACGTTTAGGAATGAAATCTGCGATATGCTGTGTTGTGATCGTTTAGCTTATTTTAAAATGCCGCGGGGTACTGAAAAACAACTTAATTATGATTTTTCTCTACTACCTGCACATGTAAGTACAAAATTCAACCAAGTTTAAAAGCAAAATTTTAATTATTTTCGTATTTTCAGATAATCGCCAAGGTTTTGGTCAATTTGGATAAAAAATCATTTACATCAGCATGCTTAGTATGCCACAATTGGCTATACGCCTCACATGATCCAATCGTCACCCGCACTATTCAAGTATGCATCGATGCAAAAAAATTAAACCAGATTGAAACATACAAAAATAAAATTCGTCCATTTAATCGATTAAAAATTATTTCGTGTAATTTTAAGGAATCGTCCAAGTATCTCGAACTTTTAAAAAATTTCGGACCAAAACTTTATGAAGTCGAGTTTAATTCGTGTGCCATCAGCTGCTACAAATTATGCTGTACACCAGGAATTTATCAACCCTACGCTTAATAAATAATTATCATTCTAAATCAGACGAACAATTTAATCCGTGCAATGAAATGAGATGCGAAATTAATAATACTTTAAGTAAAATAAAGGTATTTGAAGTGCAATCGAATCGTTCGACTGATGTGTCATCACTTGGATGGGAATTATTAGCGAATCTAACAAATCTGAAAGTGTTAATATTTAGTATAAATTCAGAATTTGGTTCGAAGCTGTTAGATTTACAAGTGCTGGTCGATGTTATTAACAGTTGGAATAATAATAGATTATGTGAACTGCATCTAGATGGTGATTTTTGTAATGCGAGTTTTACAAATGAATTTTATGCAATAATTAGTAAGTTAAAAATTGTTGGCTTAAAAACGCTACGGATTGGAAAATTTTCGCGACGTACATGGATGGGTCCATTCCGAACGTTTTATGGCCAGGAGTTTACAATATTTTGTCAAAAACTTTCAAGATTAGACAGTTTAAGTATTGATGGGATTAATACATGGGAATTAAGGGAATTGTTTCAGTATATGGTAAATTTAAAATCGTTCAAAATTCGAAATGGGGATATCGAACAATTTACTGGAATTGAAAAATTGAAATTATTACAGGTAAGCACATAGCAAATATCAAAATTTATAATATATTTCTACTTTTTTACCTTTTTCATATAGGAGCTCTCGATATCGGACCCAATCCACGGGTGGCATCCACAAGTGAATGAACTTTTTACCAGTAATCTGCCAAATTTAAAAACACTTCATATATTTGAATACAACATCGATAAAAATTCGCTTGACTTGATTTGCCAAAACTTTAAAAATTTAGTCGATTTACGAATCAAGTGCCTAACTACTGACGATTGTGAAATAATATTCACCAATTTGGTAAATTTGAAAACATTACATTTATATTTTAATCGCACTGTAAATCGGCAATATAACGTTTCGAAATTGGCAAGGCTGGATCATATTTGGATATCAGGGAATCGAGCAAAAATTATCGATGGTCGAGTCTTTATTACGTCAACGATTCAGTGTTGCCATTGAAAGCCAATTTATTGTTTAATATATAACGAAAGTACTTATAATATTTTTTTGGCGTATCAGTTGATATTTACCTCAAGGTGTGCAATACAATTCTATTACACACATTTAATTTTTTCTTCTCTTACACAATATAATCTATTAAATATTCTAGAGCGATCATGATTCAAACCTTTCATGTTTCACATAAGATATTATAAATATTATATCATAAAATAGTATCTAATAAAATAATGCCACAAATATTGTAGGTCCCCGACCTTTAATCATATTTACGATTATTTAAATATATTATTATGTGGAACAAAAAATATGTAAAAAGCAATATGTTGTTTAATTTAAATCCAGAAAAAATTTATAACTCTTCTGTACATTAGGAAATCCCTTATTTTAATATCTCCCACTCCTTTTTAGTTTGCCAGCCAACTGCCAGTAATTTCTGTTTCTATATAAGTATGTAACCAAAATATGTAATAAAAAATATTTTACCTCGAAAACAAAACAAATTTATTTTTAAATATTGAGTCCTATATAGGGGATTTCCAGGAATTTCATGTTTTTACCTGCCACCCATCGGGGCTGTTTAGACGATGAGTATTTCAACAATCATAATTGAACATTTGCATTCACACGATAAAACGTAGTTGATGTTATTCACTTATGTGTGTGTAAAATTATTTTCATTTCATATTGAATTTCTTCGGAGAAGCATCGTAAAAGCGGTTGTCAATTTATTCAAATATTTTTTTAGTTGTGTTATAAAACATTTTTTTTTGTGTAATTTACAATAACGATAATTTTTAAAATAAACTGTTGTTAAAAAAATAAATAATAATAATAAAAAGTAATTTAACTTTTTTGTGAAAATAATTATAATAAATCACGTGAAAATAATTTTGACGGTGTACCGAGGGAAGTATAAAAAAGTAAGTCGGCTTAAAACGTGTGGATTGATCGTATATAAATCGATTCAACTGCTCGTATACAAAGAAGCATATTAAAATTGTGATTTATTATCTCTAACTAACGACCAAGACGATGGAGGAAAACCATGACGCGGTAGCAGGAATGCTTGCATCAGCAGCTGCTTGTTTATTTTTGGCAGCCGCGTCCGAGGAAAAAAAGAAACAAAACTCAAAAAGATGTTGGATTAAAGAATATCGAAAGACTCGTAGGCACGAAGGCAACACTCAACATCTAATGAAGGAATTAAACTCCTACTCTCAGATTGGAGTTTTAAATGAGGTTGGAGATACAACAGAAGATGAAAGCCAAAATAAAACACCCAAGGTAAGTTGGATAATCTATTTTTGTTTGTTCTTTATTTAAAATTTAATTTATGATTATAATATCACATCAGCTTCTTATAAATTTTAGTTTCCAAAATCGGCCCCATTATTTATTTTTGTTAAGCTATTCTTGTTTGAGAACTTGTTAGTTAAATAATTTAATTAATAAGAGGTGTCAATCTCTTCAATGTTGATTTTCTCCATATAATACCAGTTTTAGACTTCGCAACCCTTCGAAATTTGTTAATAAGATTCCAAAAGCGCGATAATTCTCGGGTTATGGCTCTGTTGGCGATCCAATGTTTTCTTATATCCATACGTCGTAAACATTTATAACGCCATAATTGTTGAGACTTTCAGCTAAATCATTCACTCTTCTGGTCCATGCACCTCGGGTTGTTGGAAACTGAAATAATATTATTATATTTATTAATTTATATTGTATACCATTTTATGGTTTATGTTTTCATTTTCAGAAAAGGAAAGTAAAAGATATGTCACAAGTACTACAAGAAAAGGCGTTAAATGTTTTGGAGTGCTATAAAAGCTATATTGAGAGGCCGAAAGACTCATTGACCAGAGAGGATCAGTTTTGCCAATACCTCCGTAGCGAGTTGGCCAAAATTAAGCTGGAAGTTAATTTTGATGAGATCAAATTGGAAATTTTGCAGCTGGTGGCTAAAAAAATTAGAGAGGAGAAGTTAATGCTACAAGATGAGTCTTATTTTAAGCCAATTGTGCCAGAACCTCACTCAAAACAAAACCAATGTTCCACCACAACAACCAGCTACCAGAATCCAACCAATTCTATGATAGGACAATCTGCATCAATATTTTCACTATTATCGGATAATAGTAGCAGTTCAATTACGGAAGCATCGTTTCAGAACAACAGCGACAATCCGTTGTCGACATCTAATATAGACTTCATATCAAATTCGACACCCTTTCCAATTCCAAAAAATAGATCATCAATTCTTTCACCTATGTGTTCTCCAGCTGAAACGGTTTCCATCGTAACTCTACCTGCAATAACATCCAACAGCTACCGGAACCCAACAAATCCTACGTCCACGCCATCATCGTCAACATTTTCACTCACATCAGCCAATAATTATATTTCAATTCCCGAAACATCAATACACGACAGTTAAAACGATCAACCGTCCGCATCAAATTTGAAGTTTATGGTAAAATCATCACCCTTTCCAATTCCAGAATAAAAATACCGGAAGCCACGTTATACTAGCTCACCGTCAATTTCCTCACTTTTATTATATCCACCTGAAAGTTCCAACAATTGTAACGAAAATTTTAAATACTCTCCAGTTCCACAATTAGAATCCCATTCAATTCCCGAGAAACACCAATTACAAATTATAAAATCCAGAATAATAAAAGAAGCAGATCGGCTAATGTTACCAAAACTCAAAACTATATTAGACATCGCAGTAAAAGACTTGTTTGAGGACCGTGATCGTATTCAAGAATATCCATTTTAAAAAGATTACACAAGTTTTGTTAAGAATAAACCTAAATTAAATTTAAAATTTACATGTATGTATATTGTTTAATTTACCTACTTTAGAAAACCATGAAAAATTTGTATGCAAACTTCTGTAGCTCCTTTTGATAAGTGCAGTGTCATCTTTCACAACATGTTATGGGTTGCCATCGGTATTTTCAGCCCTATATGATATATTCTACAAATAAATTAAATTGATATTGGTATTTTTGTTGCAATTCTCATATTAATCACATTTTTTACCTGTCCGTAAACTCAGTTAATTAGCCGAAGGATTTATGGGTTCTAAAACATCGACACAATACACAATAATGTTGTACATATTTATGTTTTTTTCTCTGTGCGAAATAAGCTATGTACATACCAAAGAATATAAAACTACATAGAAGTGTCACGACGAACAAACAGCAAGAAATTTTCTTAATGAGCTATCGCTGTGCTAAAGGGAACAATCGCAACGTAGACCTCACAAATCTAAACAAATTAAAAATAGAAATTATGTTCTCAATTGCTCTCTTTGTTTTTCGTAAAATTATACGAATTTATCATTTTACGAGAAACTAAAATACATATACATAATATACATAGAAAATAACATTTTCTATATAATATCAACGACCAGTATCAGAGCCATCTATGATTTTGAAGAGCCGTAATATTAAAAAGAGAGCTTTTAGTAGATGAAGCTTTTATTGAATTACTATAAAAAACCGTGGTAATTGGAAAATTTAAGAACATGAATTTATGAATAAAAAATTAAACAAATCATCTAAATTTTAATTTTATATTTTTAACACTAAACCTTCCATGCCGCGGTCAAATGATCGTTTTAAAAATTTCGTTAAACATTTCTCGCATACAACGTTACTTTATCATCATGTGGCTTATTATCTTTTCCTAAAATATACAAACAACCTATTTTACAATGTTTACAACTTTTTTTATTGTTTAATTTCCGAAAACAAATTATATTATATCTAGTCTACTTTACTAAAATACATGTTTTTTTAAAGCGGTCATTTGACCGCTCATGGTAGGATTAGGTATACATGAAATGTCGGTAGGTTTAGTGTTAATAAACTATTCAAAGAACACATATTTGAAAATCAGCCATCATAATGTAGTATTTATTTGGTAAATTTAAACTAAAGCGGAGCATAAATTTATTAATTTTCTATAAAAATGAGCTTTCCGTTTAGTTGTGTAGGTTTATAAAGTAAGATAATAAAGGGTGGTGCCGCGGATTCCTCTTACACCCAATTTAAAATTTAGTTTTATAAAAATGTAACTTATTTGGTAAATTCTGGTCACATGCACCTCAGAATTTTTGAGATGAACGATTCACTTAATAGCAATCTAAACATACTCCATTTATAACAAAATTAAAGAGAAAACGTGAGCTGAAACGAAATTTTATGAATCACCATGTAGAAACAATAATATTATTCATATAATAAAATTTTTACATCAAAATCTGTTATTATTTTTGTATACAAAAAATCAACGTTGTCATGGTTTTCTTAATTAAATATTATTACAAAACAGAACAAAACGTAAAAAACTTCAATTTTGTCCGATTGCAAAACCGAGCTTTCTGTAATTTGAAAATCCGTTTGCAGATGTCTCTGTAATAAATTTACTTGAAATTACAGAAAAGTGTAAAATAATTAAATAACTATTTATAAAAATAAACCATTATTATTGTAAGTTAAGTGCGAAATCTTTAACTCAATAATTTAATATAATTAATAAAACTCAAAACAATTATAAATTTTATTTATTATTCGGTTGGCGTAAATAAAACTTTTCGTCGTAAAATATTCACCATCATAGTTGCTGCGCGCTGTAAAACAATAATAGAAAAATGTCACAATTTTTCCAAATTTTTGTTTTTTTTTTATTTCGATCCAATCCAGGCGGGAATCCTTACAATGTACACGAATTTGTTAATACAAGGATTTATTGAGGATTTTTGATGCTAAAGGCCCTCGGCTAAGATGTATGACAGACAGTTCGTATACATTGTAGTAATTCCCGGTTGGTTCAATAGATTATGCAGATCTACTGGTCTTGAAAGACTATATGCATGTTTCATGTTTCATTTTTATAGCTTCGTTCGTGCACGTTTTCTAGGATCGTTGTTGTGTGGAATTCAATAAAATAACCCAAGGCCTTTGTATACTGTTAATAACTTAATGGTTTTTGTGAGTATATAAATGGCCCGTGGCTCTACCCATTTTTTGCATGGTTGGCTCATATACGGATACAAAATCTTAAAGCACAAGTCGTACTTTGAACTCGTTTATACAACGAGCTGCCTGCTATAAGACACGCCCGTTACAACCGTTTTAACCTGGATACCCCCTTTCAATTTGTGTAACAATTTCTATACGGGTAATTTGAATTAATTTAATAATTTGAAAGCGACATCTTTTAACAGGTTTAGTAATTGCGAAAAGCTTTATCAAATTATAATATTTTTATTTGGTGAAGCTCTGTTTTGTTTATACTACAGGATGATGAAACAATATAGGCTGCGAATTTGTTGCGATGAAAAATCAAATTTTTAACAAGTAACGAAAAAACAGTTTTCGAAGTCTGTCATCAACAATGTTGAAATAGAACCCAAAACACAATAATCCCCATATTACATTGCTACTCCAAAAGCATTTTTTAACGAACGTTTATTTTGGAAAAATAATGCTGACTTTTTATGGAACATTCTATACTAATTTCTAATTTTCTGTACATACACATAAACAAATTCTTGTTTCTACAAAAAAAAAAAAAAATTGTGTTAAACTAATTTAAATGTTTTTGCGTTAACTCAACATAATATGACTCAATATTAAAATATGCTTTTCCTGAATATTGAATTAACCATTCACATTGAAAATTCAAACAAAGAATTTATGTTTTTATATACAAAAAAGCTTCTAAAAAAATACTAAAATACACTGGTTGGTATGAAAAAGTACAAAAAGCTTCCCCTCTATGGAAAGCACATGGAAAAAATGGCGAAATCTTACGGCTCTTATATTAAGGAGGCTCTGTCAGTATGCAAACAGAAAAAAACAAAAATGCACATAATATAAAAAACAAAATAAAATTTTACGTAAGGGAGTGTTAAGCGCGATTTACATGATGAAAAAATGTTGTCCCAGCAAAATATTTGCTGTGTGTTTAGAGCTGCACACAATATAAATTTTTTCACATTAGTTGAATAGAGAAAGAAATATAAACTGCCATAAATAATATTTGTTGCCATAAAATATACACGGGTCGATTATATTTTATAGTAGTATTTTTATTTTATGGCAGCATTTGCAAAAAAAAAGACAAAAACGCACAGCAAAATTTTTGCACGATTGTATTTTTTTCTTGTCATACACACGAACATTTTAATATACCAAACTCTTCTTTTTTTGCTGCCCAACATTGCTGCTCATCATGTAAATCGCGCTTTATGAGTAAAAAAATTAAATTAAATTTTGTTCTTATGTCCCTTTTCCGGCCAGAAAAACTATTTTTATAGGTCGGAAAAGGGATATACATTGCATTGCTACCTCCTTTTGTCTTTATTCTCACGTCATGTACATATATATAAAACCAATTCTATTTTTGCATGTATTGTATAGACTTTTGAATATATTTTTGTGTCACAGACAACTCAATTATTGATTTGATTTTTACTTTTAAGGAGAAAAGATCGACTTCAGTTTGCGGTTACTATTATAGAATATTAAAGTATAAATTGTTATTTGCTAATTTTTCATTGATTATTTCGTTGCATATATTCAACCGTTTTTATTATTATAGGTCGTACAATTTTTTATTGTATTTTTTTTGCATAAGCAATTTTAATATGGAAAATTCTGGTCTCTTATATGCGGTTAGCTCGTGTAAATCATCTCGAAGGAAAAATCCGGAGAGAAATTTTTTTATGTTTCCATCAGACCAAGGCATGTTTAAAGTGTGGCTTAAGAAATGTGGATTAAGTGAATGGAATGTACCAAAACGATTCCATATTTGCGAAAAACATTTTAATCCTGACTGTATAGGCAAAAGAAGATTGAAGCGAAATTCGTTTCCTGAGCTTTATTTGACGTATCCGGATTTTAAGTTAGACCAAGAAACTCTATTAAGATACCAGTGGCCCTATTCTGGCTTTCCCTGGGAATAGGGAATTGGGAAAAATATTTTCATAGCATTTTTGTCGAAATTGTATATTTCTGGCCTACTGAGGGAACATGTTTGGTGCTAATATTTTCGAAACAAAGTTAATTGGGAAAATATTTTTCCCAATAAAAATTTTGTAGCACAAAAGTTTCCCAATTTACATGGTTTTGAAAATTTTAGCACCAAACTTATTCTTTCAGTAGGCCAGAAAAATACAATTTAGACAAAAATGCTATGAAAATATTTTTCCCAATTCCCTATTCCCAGGGAAAGCCAGAATAGGGCCACAGTATATTAAAACGTATAGCAATAATATTGATCCTATAAATGAAGACATGTCTCTAGTCGAATGTATTGAACAATGTAATGACTAAGAGTTGCCGCTTTAAAATAATAATAGTGATAGCCCATCTTGCATTAGTTGCGAAACTCTGAAGATAGTGTCTGTGTCCAAACCAAAATCTCTTTTTATTTTTATCGATAAATTATCCCTAATAAAACCAGAAGCCAAAGAATTTATAAAAATGTTGATCAACGTATCAAAGAAATGGCTCTTAGAGCATAAAACATTTATTTTAAGTCACCTGTAGCTGTTACAATTTTCTCAGAGAAAATTTTAAAATTGCGCCTACACTCAAAATTCCTACTTTGTCGATGGACTTTAATACAAAATTTGAAACCCTGCTTAAATAGTTTTGTACTCAATAGTCTAAAAGATGAAGTTTGTGAAATGAGTGAAACTGATAAAAATATCGCGTTATTGTTTGATGAAATATATATACGGTCTGATTTTGATTATGATCAAGTAAATAATGTAATTGACGGCTTTTCACAAATTAACAAAAATAGAAACTCAATAATTGCTCAGTACATTAACGTGTTTATGATTCCAGGTTTATTTAAGCAATATAAATACGCATCTGCTTATCACGCAACTGAAAAAAGTATGGATGGTGAGGTTTTGATGAAAGCCATTAAAGCTTTATTTGATGTTGGATTCAAAGTTCAAGCAGTAGTGTGCGATCAAGGGCCTAATAATCGTAAATGCTTTCGTTTACTTAACGTGTAAAAAGAAAATCCATTCCTTTTTTATGAAAATCATAAATTTTTTGCTTTATATTATTCGCCTCACTTGTTCAAATCAGCCAGGAATTATTTACTTTCCTGTAATTTAGATACTGGAACTGGTAATTTGGAAAGTTAATACTGAAATATTTAAAATTGAAAAATTCAAAACCACTAAACTTTGTCCGGAAATAACGGTGCAAAATATTTATCCCAACAATTTTCAAAAAATGAGAGTAAAATATGCAACTCAAATATTTAGCAGAACTGTTGCTGTGGGTACAAAAACAATGATGGATTTTAACATATTTTCGGATGAAGCTTAATCAAATGCAGAATCAACAGCCATTTTTTCGAAAAATTTGACCGCCTGTTTGACAATTTAAACAGTAAACTACTCTTCGATCCAAATCCTCAGACATCTGCATTAAAGAATTGTAATGTTGTTCATGTGAACTTAAATTTTATGCTAGATCTTGACACAATTAAATCCAAACCTAAAAAACTATGTATTGTTTTAATGGTTTGATTCAAACAATTAGAGGCATTTTATTGTTATTGGAGCAAAATTCAAAAATGGATTTTATTCTAACATTAAAGGTTTAATTAAGACCCGTTGGATTTTTTTTTGATTATCAGACAAAGTGGTGGGAATAATCCATCTGTGCATGAATTTTCCAAGACAATTTCAAAATTAATGACAATGAGATTTTTGAACAACTCGACCTCAGCAAATTGTGAAAATGACAATGATGAATTATTAATTTCAACATACTCGCCTAGTGAAGCTGATAGCAATAATCAGGAAAACATTTCTACTTAATAAGAATGATATTGCAAAGATGGAACAAGACTATGATGAATCTTTAGATGATGCTTCCATTAGGTATTTCACAGGCTACGTCGCTCATAAAATTTTAAAAACTTATAACAAGTTGTTGTAGAAATAATTGAAACAATTGAAATGAAAAGTGAAAACTTTCTATTTTACAAAAATTATACCAAAAATTGTCAGTTCGGTTCACTTCACGCACCAACTGAATTTTTTTTTAAACTTCAAAACTATATATTGATATTTTCTCCAATATATTTAAAAAACAACCAGTTATTTAGAGCATCAAACAATACTTAAGTGAAGTGTGTATAATGCGCACAAATGCATGTGGATAATTTAACTCGCAGTTTAACAAGGATAATCGTTGCTATGAACATAATTGCAAAATGTTGGATTTTACAATTTTAGTTCTTTAAGAAAACATTGTAAATGGCGTACTAAAAAATTTCTTGGTTTGAAAAAGCCGTATGTTAAAAAGTAAGTTTAATATGTACTATACCTCTCCTGTGCATCGAAACTAAATCGATTTTTGTATTATGTATAAATTTAGAATTTTTCTGATTTGAGAATTTAATTGAAATTTGAATTAATAATTATATTCTTAATTGCTGAATAATTAAAAAAAATGTAAAAAAAAATAAAAATAAAAATTGATTGATTATCGCCACTGAATCTTATCCAGCTACTGGGGGGCATTACCATATACTCCGCGTCAAACTTGGCAGAAGTACTCAATACATGGTCTGATAAATGTCGTATATATATATGGAGACTTAATGCGACTTAAAGAACCGTCTGCATCTATTGACGAACCCCAGTTTTCGTGAAGCTGACTTGGCCAATGAAAGAATGTGTTCATTCCATTTTAAGTTCTTGCTAATTTGATCACCAAGCAGACGAATTAAATCTCAACTCAGGAGCACATGGTCTTTTACCACAAAAGAGTATTTGTTGTGACTTCTTTTACGCGAGAAATTAATGAAAAACCCTTAAGTATGATATTTCATACCGATCGGTCAATCTGACTGGGCTGTGGAGAAGCCACACGCTTTTTGACGAAACTGATCAGTCAAAAGTACAGCTTCCCGTGGACCAATTTCGGCCAAAATTCACTGGGATCTTTGGATTTACGGGAAGAGCTTAAATATGAAATTTCATCCCGATCAGTATATTCGCCCGTGCGAGGGAAATGCTACAAAACTTCATATTAAAGGTTTTTCTACAAATTAAGAAATGTATACGAAATGTGGTGGCCATCCATATACCAGAAGTGGCACCTTCCGTAGAATCCGGGTTTCTTCTATAGACACATTGACAAGAAGATTCCTTCAGTAGGAAATTGCACAATCGCACGTGTAAATTATTGTAATTCGTATTGAAGTGTTGATGACTTTTTGCCAAATTCCTTTTCACAAACTGGGAAACAGCTCAGTCGACACGTTCCTTCCACTTTCAACTTCTTTGCGATGCAGATTGAATTTTTATCAATTAAATTATAGTCGGCCCATGCCACACGTAAAAAAAAATGCCGCATTTTTCTTCGTTTCTTTCCCCGTTTACCTATGATACAAGTTTTAATTGCGACTTAAACAAATTTTCTGTTCAACCACACAACTCAAACATAAATGAAATAAAAAATATTTCAAGGACATTTTTGACTCATTTTAGTTAAAATTTTATTTAAGAGAGAGCAGAACAAAACATTGGTAGAAAAAAATGCCAAAATACAAAAAATGCTCGTGTGGCATGGGTAAATGGGGCCGATTCTCGGATATACACATTTTATAATTCTATGTTATTTTAAGGAATAAAATATTGAATTGCGATTTTGATGAGCAACAAAAAATTTATGTTATTTTATTTTCTGTCAAAAATAAAATTATCAAAATTGACCATTTTATCACATTTTGTGTATGGAAAATAAATAAAAAATATTTCTTGTGTTAAAAATCTCATTTAAATTTTTTCTTTATTCCGTTTAAACATTAAAACTGAACATAAAATGCCCAATTTTCTTCGGTTGGAAGCTGCTAAGCTATTTATTTTTCCCAACCAAGTGCATCTCGGACGGTTAGAGAAGTTACGAAACTTATCGTCGACTACCTTATGGAAGAATTTATTAAGTTTCCGCAAAATACTTTAGCCCAAGCCGAAATTTAAAATGGATTTAATCAAAAATTCAATTTGCAAGGAATTATTGGGGCTATAGATGGCTGCCATATTTCAATAGTTGCACCACCAGAGGATGATGAATTTTATAGAGGCAACTTATTTCGAAATCGTAAGAGGTATCACAGCATCAATGCTTTAGTTTGTTGTGACGCCAACATGAAAATTTTATATGCGAATGCTCGATTTCTTGGATCAGTGCATGATTCGGCTATTGGGATGACATCCAAATTAAGATCATATTGTGTAAACAATTTTAATTCTGTGCAAAGCAAGCTTAGTTTTTGTTAGGTGACTTTGGTTTTCCACTGGAACCTTAGCTTCTAACATCTTATCGCCAAACACCGAAAACGCAACGATTCATTTCCGTTTCAATTAAAAATGTATCCGAGCTAGAAATATCATCGAGAAATTTTTTGGTGTTCTAAAATCCCGTTTTCGTTGTTTGCTTAGACACAGAACGCTTCATTACCATCCGAGTATGGCCTGTACAATTATCTATGCCGTTTGCACTTTACATAATATACACATAAACAGAAGTACCGACGATGAAGATGATTATTCAGATAGTGACGTTGAAGCTGATGATGCTGTAGCTGAAAATATTGAGACAATTGTTGATCCTTTAAATATAGCAGAATTGGAAAATGATTCTTTGTACTTATTAAGGAGTCGAAAACGAGAGTTATATGTGAATAAATATTTTAGCAATAGTAGTAATAACAAAATTATGTAATTTTATACAACAAAATAAATATTTATTAAATTCAAAAATACAAAACTTAAAATTTAATCTCTTTATATTCAATCATATTTAGTTCACAATTCAGTCTTTTCTAAGTATAATAATTATGGAATTCCCTTTTAGGCATTTTCATTTTTTTAAGTTAGCTATAAGGCAGCGTATATTGTCTCGGCTAAATTGTTGATGTACATACCATTAAAAAAATGCATTTTTTGAGATGGCTTTTGGCAGATTACTTAACTTTGTAAATAAGAGTCAGAACTAGCCCCAGTCAGGGTCTCGATCACGATTATGATTTTCAAATTGACCCACGGCCGACCTAGAGCTCAGGAACGCCGATGAACGTCATCTGCGTGGAACTCTCTCGAAAATCACGCGGGGAAGGAAAGAAACTCGGCGCCCGGGGCTTTTTTGGGTCGCTGAATCCAAATATGACGTCGGAAAAAACTCACCGGACACCTGGTGTGCCCGAACCTGGACGCGGATGTCATCTCCGAGAATTTTCCTGACATTATCGGCAAAAACAACCCGAATATCATCGTGAAGGCGTTTTTTGGGACGCTGAATCCGAATTTCCCATCGAAAACGACCCCCCGAACACCTGGTGCACCGGAACCTGGCCCTAAACGGCATCTCGGTGGGGCTCTCCCAAAAGTCACGCGGGGAAGAAGAGAAAGTCGTCGCCCGGGGGTTTTTTGGGTCGCTCAATCCAAATATGGCATCGGTGAAAACCCCTCGAAAAATCTTCTCTCCTGATACAAACATATCTTTTTCTTGCGGAAATCATCAATATTGAACTTCTTCTCTGGATTGTCGTCAAAGTGATTGAATATTTCCTCGATACTGACGAGTTTTTTTAGAATAGTTTTACGATACGTTTTTGAGCTTGGAGTTCTACGATACTTTTTTGTGAGCTTGGAGTTCTACGATAAATTTTTTTGGCGCATATGACACACTTTTCCGAAAAGTTAAAGTTATCCTGATTCGCAACAAGTTGAACATCATCAGAATTGTTGTCTACTCTTGCTTTCTTGGATTTAGGTTCTGGTGTATTTGCATGCCTAATATATGCGAGACGAGACCTTTCTTGCTCATGCATTGAATCACTACCCTCAATAATATTATGGAGATTATCGTGCCGTAATGTACATGAAACCTTGACCATGTTTGCGATTCCTGTAGCCTTCTTTGTGACGATCGAATTGACTGAGGAATGATTTTCCCAATTATCCACGTATGTGCAAATAACACACGTCTCCAGGTTATCCATGATCCTAGGAATTCAATTCTAAAAAATTTAGGGATTCAAAAAAATCGTAAAAATTAGAGAAAGAATATTAATGATTTAAGAAGAAAAACCCGCGCTGCGTGGATCCCAGTGCCAGCTACGGGAGAGCCCGCGCGCCACTGCTGCTTGGTGCTCCACTCGGCTGGAGCGGATTTTTTTCCGCGCAGGCGCAAGCAGCATTATATAATTATTACTTGCGTCTTGGTGCTGTCGCACCCCTCAATCTACTGCATACAGGTGATTGAATTTTATTATAATGATCTACAAATTCAACTTACGGATTTATTAGTGTTGTCGTCATTATTTGATAAAACATTAATAGGGAATAATTTCTTTTTGTAGCAGTTATTCCCTGGACATTTTTCCCAATTCCCCGTTTTCCAAAAGTTAATTCTGTCGATTGGGGAATAAATTTACGGAAAAATAATTTAATTATTCGCGGTTGACAACCGATCGGAATAAAACAAGAAAACAAAAATCTAAAAATAGTTTACTTCGTTTAATTGGTTTTTATTGTTATTTTTATGGAGTTTTTCTAAAAAAAGTAATTTTGTTTATTAAAGTAAAAAATGGGATATTAATATTTCCAATAAATATTTCATTATAAATTTTTATCCAGTTTAATTTTTTAAAATTTAAAAAAAAAATTAAAATTAGTTTAAAGAAGTTAAAAATTTTAAATTTTAATTTTATTTTTAAAGTTTAAAATTTTTATTTTTTATTTTATCCAGTTTTCAGTAAAAATTTACAGTCATAATATTACTATAAGTACAAAATACAATAAATTTCCGTTGAATTCTATTCCCAGTTCATTCTTTCCTAAAATAGGTATGGAATAATAAACGTCAAAATTGCTATAATGGGGTATAATTTTTTCCCCAAATTTTTTTTCCCAAACGGCAGAATACAATTTTGGGGAGAAGGGGAAAAAACTGCTATAAAATTTAAAATTTCCATTCCCAAGGAATTACCAGAATAGGGCCACAGGCGAGAGTTACACATCAATGAATGTGTGAAATTATGAGATGATTTTCGGTTAGTATTTGTTCCCAGCGTGAATTTTGGGTGCGTCAAATGGAAATGCCGTTCAAATCAAGGTTCCGGTGGATGAGGTGTTCGGGGGGTCGTTTTCGATGGGAAATTCGGATTCAGCGCCTCAAAAAACGCCCTACGATGATTTTCGGGATTTTTTGCCGATATTGTCAGGAAAATTCTCGGGAATGACGTCCACGTTCAAGTTCGGGTGCACCAGTTGTCCGGGGGGTTTTCGCCGAAGTCATATTTGGATTCAGCGACTCAAATAACCGCCGGGCGTCGAGTTTCTCTCCTTCTCCGCGTGAATTTTTGGAGAGTCTCACGAAGATGACGTTCATTGGCGTTCCTGAGCTCCAGGTCGGCTGTGGGTCAATTTGAACATCATAATCGTGAACAGCGACCTCGAAAACCTCCGATTACCCGAGTGGGGCTAGTTTTGACTCTTATTTACAAAGTTATCTAATCTTCCAAAAGCCGTCTCAAAAAATTCATTTTTGGAAATTTCCGGTTTGATCAAAAAAAATAGGGGCGATTTTTACAAATAATTTTTGGAAACGAATGTAAAAAACCGCATTCCGATCCGTCTTGCTCTCAAAAATTTCTAACTTTTTTGCTTCATTGCCTCAACTTTATATGCACGTCTTTGTTGCTTGAAATTTTAACACAAACTAACTAGCCAAAGGTTAAAATAACAAAAATAGAATGTTTTACTTTCGTTTTTATCAATTGTAATGGTGTATTGTGATTGTTCCGTATATTGGTCTATTTCAGCACTCTCGAATTAATTACACAACCGTAGGAAATTCTTCCATTTGCGTCAATCTGTATGACAACGACCATGATAATCGACCCCTACTTATACACAATCAACTTCCCAACCACCCCATACATTTTTCTTTCCTTTAACGCTGGATCGCGGATAAATTTGAATTTTTTTTTTTTGACTTATAGATGGCTAATGTGTAAGAATCACAACAATCAGTTTCGAACAGACGAGATTAATGATTTGAAAAAATCAGTCTTCTCATCAGGTCGCGACGACTGATGTTGTTTATTACATTGAAATATTTTCTATATATGTATATAGAGCAATACCATGTAGTTGTACTACTAGCGAATTACTGCGTAGCGTACGAAATTTTGATTCTTTCACATTTCCATCTATATTCTATTTTAACAATTAACTTTTCGAATTCACGATTTTTTTTTATATTTTACTTTGGTTTTTATCAATTGTAATGGTGTATTGTGATTGTTCCGTATATTGGTCTATTTCAGCACTCTCGAATTAATTACACAACCGTAGGAAATTCTTCCATTTGCGTCAATCTGTATGACAACGACCATGATAATCGACCCGATTATCATGGTCGTTGTCATACAGATTGACGCAAATGGAAGAATTTCCTACGGTTGTGTAATTAATTCGAGAGTGCTGAAATAGACCAATATACGGAACAATCACAATACACCATTACAATTGATAAAAACCAAAGTAAAATATAAAAAAAAATCGTGAATTCGAAAAGTTAATTGTTAAAATAGAATATAGATGGAAATGTGAAAGAATCAAAATTTCGTACGCTACGCAGTAATTCGCTAGTAGTACAACTACATGGTATTGCTCTATATACATATATAGAAAATATTTCAATGTAATAAACAACATCAGTCGTCGCGACCTGATGAGAAGACTGATTTTTTCAAATCATTAATCTCGTCTGTTCGAAACTGATTGTTGTGATTCTTACACATTAGCCATCTATAAGTCAAAAAAAAAAAAAAAAAAATCAAAAATAGAATGATTTATGATCCTGTCGTGAAAATTATTCTCAAAATAGGCAAGCAAAAGAAGCATCAATCGGTTGGTATGTTCTCAATTTGAGCAAATCAAATGAAAAGGACAATAAATCCACCTTGTATTCTTATGTAATTTTCAATTAACATGAAATAAGAATAATTTTACAGCATAAATTGCTTAAATCAAGAATAACTTTTCAAGATTTTAGATTTCAATATTCTTATTTTATATTACAATTGAGAATAATATACATGAATTGAGTATTGTTATAGTACCACTTGAATTAAAACGTATTTTTCCATTTAATTTTGTGCAGCTCTGCGCGAACCCATTAGGTTATACCACAACTTTAATTTAATTTATACATAAAACATACATCCACAGAAGAATCTTTTATTTAAATCTCTGCTTAAAAAATCAGATAAGTTAACACAAGCAAGATCGTATTCGATAATTTTATAAATCAAAAGATTCGTTTTGGCTATAGTATTGTCTTAGTTTGAGATGATATAGTGACTACTTCCGTTTCGTCAGTCGGATACAAACCCAGTGGTTGATTGTGGTTAATATAATCACACTATGTAATTTGCTGCTATCATCACTGTGCCGTTTGTTCGGTACATATAAAGATGCTGCAATATAATTATTAGATTTAAAATTTAAACTAATTCTTAACTTATAAGTTTAAAAGTTTTTAAATAACGATATACAAAAAATCTAGGCGTTTTCATGTATATACTTTTTAAACTTAGCAAACCCAACATATTAGTAGTTAAAATAAGGTCTAGTTGCAAATTATATTTCACATTAAGGCTAATTAGAATAGTTCTGAGTCGTTTATTTATTTTGTAACATTTTTCATTTCAGCGTATCTACCTTTTGCTTTATTGTGTGTGATGAACATTATAATTCACTTTACTGTTCGGGTTAATGAATGAAGAAAACATTTTATAAGATTCATCCTTTAATATGTTTTTGCAATTTCACATAAAATATATAAAACAGCTGATATATAAAATAGCCGCCCCGGTGGCAAAGTGGTCAGCATGCTTGCTCTAGCAACCGGAGGTCCCCGATTTGATTCGCGCCAAAAATTTTGCTTGCCGTAGATAGCAATTCTCGTTTTGTAGTAGCTTGCTTTTCCGACAGATTAGGGATAAATATGAAACTGTCTTCTGCTGCGTTCCACGTAAGGCCTAAAACATTTGTAATGTCGTCATCACTGGATATCTCCTTGGTTTTGTTGGTCTTATTGTTGAATTCTTTGAAGCTATTTTGCACTTGTTTGTTGTTTGACTGAAGCTTCCTCAAATTAAATCCAGCTTGTTGGAAAGAACTCAAAATATGACCCATTATTTCTTGTAGTTTTAGTATGTTGCTACCTCCGGTCATTAAGTCGTCGACATAAACATCATTTTTAATAGCGTTGGCTGCTTCGGGATACTTGTTTTGTATGTCGCATCCGATTTTAACGATTGCTCTCGTCGCTAGAAAAGATGCGGGGGCGGTACCGTTTGTCACGGTATTAAGTTGATAGGCTCGTACTGGATCCGATTCCGTATATCTCCAAAGAATCTGCTGATATTGTCGCTCTTCTTTACAAATGCGAATCTGCCTATACATATTTTCGATATCTCCGGTAACCACAAATTCATGTTGTCTGAAACGTAACAAAATATTGATTAGCGAAGACTGCACCACAGGACCAACCATCAGCACATCTTTCAACGATAATCCCGTACAAGATTTGGTGGATGCATCGAATACCACTCGAAGCTTCGTTGTGGTACTGGATGCCTTCATAACTCCATGATGTGGAAGATAATATTGTCTAACTTTGGGATATTCTTTAACCAACTGCATGTGTCCTAAATCTTCGTATTCCTTCATGAACTTCTTGTAAAGCTGAGAGAAATCTACGTCCCAATGAAATCGTCTCTCCATTGCACGTAACCGATTCAATGCTGTGTTATAGGAAGCCCCTAAGCTCGCGGGTGCTTGGCGAAATGGCAGTTTTACTAGGAACCTGTTTTCTTCATCGCGTTTTGAAGTATTACAAAACATTTCCTCACACTTATCTTCTTCCTCGGACCTTTGTATCTTTTTTGGCATTTCCTCGACTTCCCAGAATCGTCGAAGACTATGATCAATATCAAAGAAAATATTAAAATTTTGGATAGTGTCTTTATTTACCCTTGAGTGACCAGCCAGTACCCAACCAAAACTAGTGTTTAATGCTACTAGACCGTTGGATAATGATACTTTTCCATCTTGACTTATTTTTAAGAATATGTCAATTCCTAGTAGGACATCAATTGCCCCAGTTTTATTAAACTTAGGATCGCCTAACTCCAGCTTCTTCAACACTTCGCAATCAGCCGGAGATATTTCACATTTTGAAAACTGATAACCCACACGAGACATGATGAATGCCTTCGTTGTTATTTCCGTTTTAGTATTATTAGATTCGATCGACAATTCTACGCAACCTCTTGCGTGTCCCAGACCAGAATGTCCCATTCCTTGAACCAATATGCGACTATTTTCTCGTGGTAGCTTCAGAATTTGTGCACAGCTTTCGGAAATGAATGTGGTCTGTGATGCAGAGTCTAGTAGGGCTCTGAATTTATGCGATTCTCCGTATGCATCTTTTATCTTAATTTCCGCAGTAGGGAGTATAGCTGATGTTGCATTTTTTTCCGATTTTAAACATATTTGTGCTCCTCTAATAACGTTTGTGGCTTTAACCTGTAGTATCTTCTCTGGCTCGCCATCCGGTTGCTCCGTATTATCTGGTTTGGTCACTTCATGAAGGAGAGTGTGGTGTTTTCTTCCACAAATTTTACACCTGGCACGAACTCTGCAGTCATAAACTCTGTGTGAAGGGCTGAGACAGTCGAAACATTTATTCGTAGTTTTCACTAATGTAACTCGCTCGGATGGAGGCATTTCCTTGAACTGCTCGCATTCATATATTCCATGAGCAGATTTGTTGCAAACTAAAATTTTTTCTCTTATAGTGATGGTGGCAAGTGCTTGCGTTTCATATCGTGTTTGTTGCACAACCTTGGCACTACCCTTGATAGACTCTAACGCATCTACTCGTTTTCCAAGAAACTTTAAGAAACCATCGAATGTCGGATAATCCTGATCAACGACCTCTTCTGCCCATTGTGCCTTTGTTTCATTATCTAGTTTGTTTACTAGAATATTTATTAGCCATGGATCTCTCTCAGTTGCCTTTGTTCCAAGCGCCTTCAATCCTCGAATTACTTCGTCTGATGTGTCCATCAACTTGCAAACGTTCTGTGCATTGGGTTGGGATATGCTTGGTTGATCCATGAATGTCCTAATAAAAACATTAACAGTATGTCTTTGTTTGTAAAGATGTTGAATGCTCCCAATAAAAATGTTGATTTATTTCTCCTCAAAAAGATGTTTATAAAGATGATGTATATAAGATGATGAAGTGAAAAACGATGTATTGATGAATTGAAGATGATGAAATTTAGATGATCCCGTAAAATTAAAAAGCCACACTATTGAACACTACTTGATATTTTATTGAAGAAAGCCAAATATAATTTTATTTATTTAAATAACCTGGTTAACACACTGTATATTTTTATTTTTTAATCTTAATTTGCCACTGGTTTGTAATCGAATGAATGAGATTTAATTTTACAATATATTTTTCATATTATACGTTAACTCCCAACTGTCATGTTTGAATTCTAATTAATGTAGATTGTAAGTTTGAATATAAAAATATACTACTAATAATTATAAATAAAGTACTAGTACGATATACTGCATAACTAATTATATTATAAAACGCACCCATCGTGCTACTACTCTAGTACTACAACATGACATAATGAAAATAATGACAGTAGTTGACATGTTGTGTTTACAAAATAAATTTACAAGAATGTCAAAAGATAAGTATAAATTATATAAAATAAATGTTTTGACAATATAAAATTATTAATTATTTCCTTAATTTTAGATACATATTATTTGGTTCAATTTAACAAAGATGGTAAGTGTGATGTGAATATAAAATAATTTTTATCTTTTGGTTTTAATTTTAGGTACAGCTGATGATGCAGATGTGATGCTCGATGATGATGATAATACCGTTGTAGAACTTTGCATTGGATGTGTATAACTGTGAACCCGTTTTGCTTATACAAATATTCAATAAATAATGTTTGCCTCAAAACCAGCTGTATTATTTGTTAGTTTCGCCAACAGTCTTTTCCTGCTGTATCTTTGACACAATTTTTGGAAGGCCTCAAAATAATTCGCCTCCGTGATATTGAAGTGCCTAATTAGTGCTGCGGCTTCACTTTTCAAAAACCCCTTTAGATATTGGAATTTTTGTGCAGGACTTAGTGAATCCTTATCATGTATGGCGGCCGTATATAAATCATAAAATGATTGCCATTCGGTGTACACGCCTGAAAATGGCTGAATGTTAAGTTTTGGGCAATTTTACATCTGCCTCCATTTGAGACGCATTAATATTTGACTCTTGCAATCCCAATAAACCCACGCCAGATACATTACGTTGACGCACCCGTGCATTTAACTCTGCGATTGCCGTGTAGTAGCTATCCTCGAATTCATCCATGTGTGATTCTTCTGTTGGGTCTCGTAATATTTTACCATCGATCGCTACGAACTGATCCATAAGATCCTGTGCTCGTTTTAATCGCACCTTTAATTCGTCTACTGGTGCTTCACTACATGTTTTCGCATAATTTACCAGTTTAGTCATAGACCCTTTAATACCGCCTCGAAGTCGTGTAAGCGAATTAATATCTTCCATATTGTCGTATTACCGTACTAACGTATAGTTGTATTAACTAATGAGTTGCCAGTTATTCGAATAGAATTCACTTTAATTCACAACACTTGTCCACTGTATACTTCACCGATAGCTTGCGATCACGATATTGATTGCGACACAAATTAAATATAGTTGATTTAATATCAATTTAAATAAACCCGGTTGAATAATAAAGATGTTAAATCGATACTTATCTTTATTCAGCCACGTGTGGTTTGTCCTTGCCCTTGACTATCCGTTATTTTCCTAGCGGTTTATTAGTGTCTGGAACTTTCTGCTGCTTTGTGGACTGTATTTTTAGCCGACATCCGGCTCGAAGGACCAATGTTACTACAGACTGCTGGTACAACAATCCGATCAACTCCAAAAACTCACTGAATTTATAGATTGCTGGTACAACAATCTTTGCCAGGTTTGAATTAAAGTATTTAACTCACTTCGCTTTTCGGACAATATTTATTATTATTTATGAAGCTACAAACGTTCGCTTACAGAATTTTGGTGTGAATGACAGAATACTATATATAATTTTGGTTTACAATAAAAATAAGAAGTACTATTCTAAGATTGAGCAATTGTTTTATAACGAAACTATTTTTCATTATGGACTACATTATAAAATTATAAGTTCTTCTATTATAATATAGAGTGTGACAATAATTAATATACCCTGAATGCTGACAATGACATTTCTCTACTATAATAATATATACATAAGAATTATAAGTATTTTAAGTATTTGAGGTTTTTAATCCATGATCATTTGACAATCGTAATATTTGCTCATTTGACAATTTGAAGATAAATCTTGGATAAATAATGTATCTCGTCATCAATCAACTGTATCAACAGAGGTAGAAAAACACACAATAAAACGAAAATTAGTATAAAGGCTCTGGTTTGGAATTCGTACAAGGAGAACCTTAATATTATTAAAAATGAACTAAGGAAGGTTAAAGGAAGTTTTGTTATTAAATTGAAGAGCTGTACGGACCATACACAAGCAAGTCTTGGTTAGTTTTATGTGATGAAATTGGGAATAGAATGACATTTTCGAGCCCTCACGCCTTACGAAGATTATTTCTCCTAATCAAACCACTTCCAGTTATTAAATTCGACAGCGTGATGTATGGACATTTTCAAATACGAAATTCTTAAAGTTTTCTTCTAAACTGGCAACTTCTACATGTAATAATACACAGTAACATCGTTCAAAACCGGATGTTGTGAGTGACGGATCCAAGAGATTTAAATTCACCGGATCAAACTGGATTTTTCCTGCAGAAACACAGTACGAATAGAAGTTATTCTTATTTTGCTGAAAGCAACCTCCACTGAGTGTTTAAAGCTGATATTTGTTCCCAGAAAATGGGAAATATTATGAATTGTTTTGAAATATATTGTTCAAGCGTATTTGTCGATTTTGGAGCATCACTTGGCGAGAATATTCATATCTCAGCTCCTACTCAAGAAATCGTCAAGCGGCTTTCTGTTCTCGATAGAAAAAGAGTTATTGCATATCTATGTTAAATTACAAATTTATGTGAATTACCTGGAATTTACACTGATTATTAAAAAATGGGCGATCGAACCATTGCGTGCCAGGTAAGTCTAATTTATAGAAATTTAATACAGGTTTTCCATTTTTTCCGACATTTAGTATGTAATAAGTTTTAGATTCAGATTTTCAGATTTTGGTTTTGAAGAAATGGCATATTATTCCATAATCACATTTCCCAGTTTTCACATTTTTTTCCATCTAAATCATGCTTGATTCAAATAAATTATACACCTCAACTGAATAATTTTTTTCAAAATCTACTCAACATAGATATAATTTTATTTTGATGAATAATTGTAAAATCTTCATTTAGGAAATCTTATGTAAGTACTGATTTTCAACAGGAACTTTTAGGTGAAAAATTTTGTTTCGATGAATTGTGTTTTCGATGAATTGTTTTTCTCAAAATTGTTTTCACGCATATTTGGTTATTGTAAAATTGTAGTTTTCATATTTGTTTTTCGATGAATTGTTTTTCGATGAATTGTTTGTCGCATAATTGATTATCGCAGAATTTTCGAGGAATCTTTTGATGCGAGATACCGAAAAATAAATTAATTATGATTTTTCTTTACTGCCTGCACATGTAAGTGAACAAATGAACTATATTGGAAAACGAAATTTAATTTATTTTCGTTTTTTTTTTTCAGATAATCGCGAAGATTTTCATCTATTTGGATAAAATTCAGCATGATCGTCACCCGCACTATTCAACTATCTATTTGCATAGATGCAAAAGAATGAAGCCAGGAGATATACAAAAATAAAATTCTTCCATTTGGTCGATTAAAAATTATTTCATATAATTTTAAGAAGTCGCCCAAGTACCTCGATTTTTTTAAAAATTTCGGACCAAAATTATATGAAATTGAGTTTAATTTCATCAGTAATGATCAGCTGTTACAAATTATGCAGTACACCAAAAATTCATTAAACCTACGCTTAATAAACAATTATCATTCTAAATCGGACGAACAATTTAATCCGTGCGATGAAATGAGATGCGAAATTAATAATATTTTAAGTAAAATAAAAGTGTTTGAGGTGCAATCGAATCGTTCGACTGATGAACCATCACTTGGATGGGAACTATTAGCGAATGTAACAAATCTGAAAGTATTAATATTTAGTATAAATTCAATATTTGATTCATTGCTGTTAAATTTACAAAAGCTGATCGATGTGATTAACGATGTTGGGTTAATATTAGGTTATGTGAACTGCAACTGGATGGAAATTTTTGTCATTTTCCAGATACGCTTTTTGCTAATATTAATAAATTAAAAATGGCTTGCTTAATAAAGACGCTACGGATTGGAACATTTCCGCGAGGCCCCTGGACAAATCCAATCGCCCCAGGTTTCCGGGAGTTTGTTATATTTTGTCAAAAAATTTCAAACCTAGAGGAATTAAGTATTGATGGGATTAGTACGTCGGAAACATATTTGTTCCATTATTATATGGTAAATTTGAAATTGTTAAAAATTCGACAATGCTATATCGAAATATGTTTTGGGATTGAAAAATTAAAATTTTTACAAGTAAGTAATAATTAGTAAAATCTATATATTTTCTATTTCTATTTTTACATTCTTTATATAGGAGCTTACGATATCGGATCCAGCCAGAAGCTTGGATGATCTTTTTACCCGTGAATTGCCTAATTTAAAAACACTTCATTTACAATTTTATAAAGTCGATAAAAAATCGCTAGAATTGATATGCAAAAATTTTAAAAATTTAGTCAATTTACGAATCCATATTCTAACTACTCACGCATGTGAATTTATATTCAACAGTTTGGTAAATTTGAAAACATTACATTTACATTTTAGTTACGCTGTAAATCGGCAATATAACGTTTCGAAATTAACAAGGCTGGAAGATATTTGGGTATCAGGGAATCGAGCAAAAATTATCGATAGTCAAGTCTTTATTACGTCAAAGCGATTTTGTAAAGCCAATTTATTGTTTATAGTATAACGAAAGTACCTACTAATAATAATTTTTTTTTTAATTTTTTTGGCGTGTCAGTTGACATTTACCTCAAGGTGTGCAATACAATTCTATTACATACATTAAATTTTTTCTTCTCTTACACAAAAATTTTTGCGTGATCGCGTGCTATAGTTTTGTTGATTAATGGCTTGGCTTGAATTAAGGTTGACATTAATTTTAAGGGAATATATATATTTTTTTTTTTAGTATTTTTAGCTTTTTGACTGTACGTTTTTTTTATATAAATATATAATTTTTAAGATTAAGTAAACTTCTTTAGTTTTTAAGGAAAACACCTTATAATATGCATAAATTATAGTTGAAAGTCAGCGATGGCATAAAAACATGAATTCTGTAGAAAATATATCGACGGCCGGAAAATAGAGTGAATAAAATATGTTAATTTTGTGCTGGATGTGTAATACTGTGTCGAAAAGTATTAGTGTGTAGTTGAAGTGACGATGATTGAAATCAATTCGCCTTAAGTGTTATTAAAATTAAGAAAAAAAAAATTGTATTTAGCTTTATTCAAAAGGAAGAACATCACATAACTTTCTTATTAAAAACAAAAAAAAAAAAATATTATGGTGGTGAGCAAGAGGAGGGCTTTTATAATGGCGTATTATTCAGCGGTTTTTATTTTATTTTATTTTGTTTAATTGATTGCAATATGAGAATTTGTCGTGTCACCATATTTATAGACGGCGATATTGAGACGACACCCCTCATACTAATGGTCGCGGCGCGTATTTACGACATGTAATAAAAATGAATCATCATCATCGCGTACAATTTTTTTTTTGAATGATTTCGAAACATAACATTTTATGTATGGTCACACTCCCATATTTTGTTGTTCATTTCTTATGTGGTATTTAATAGTTTGGTTTGTAATTTTCTAGTTTTTTTTCAATCTTATATCAATAATTCATTATCAGTGGTATGAATTGTGAAGTTTTATATATTTTTGCCGAGCCTATCCCAGATTTTTATATTTTTTTTAATTTAATTTAATAAAAATGTTTGTAGTCACAATGGTTTGATGGAAAAACTATTTTGTAATATTTGTTATTTTTTGTTCTAGATATTAATAAAAATAATTAATTTAATTTTAGATTTTTGTTGTGTTTGTTATTTTTATGTCGGTGATTTATTGGTTTTATGAAGGTAACATAAAAAAAATGTAATATGATACGAATGGAGTAACTAGTTTCTGGTTACACATTCTAAGATCAGTTCTTTAATAAAAGCTTTCGTTTCAATTAATGTTTTACTTTTCAAGTAAACCACAAGCTTCCATATAGCATAATTACTATGGCTGTTGAAACTGATAAAGATTTGATGATTGTGAAATATATTCCAAAATGAATTCCTAAAATTTTCACTGAAAAAATGAAAAGGATTGGTTTGATGCGAAATTGGAATATTTTGAGATTATTTTTATTCTCCTCATTTTAAAGGAATTTTCGAATTCCTGCCCTATTGGTATATTGCAAATATAAAGAAATTTGTGCATTATTTGTATTCTACTATTGTATTCTCAATTTTATACAATTTAGTACACGCTTTTTGAAAAATGTTTACAAGGTTTCAATTACATGACCTGGCATTAACAAGTTTAACACATCTTAAACGTTGGTTGTATATGATTTCAAACTGTTTTCGAATTGTTGCATTACCGGTCCTCGTAGACGTTGCAAAGGTTTTGTATTTTATTACAGCCTGAAAAAACTCTAACGACAAAATGAACGCGGTTTGGCTATCATGATATTTAGAAAATCAATGAATTTTAGTTCACGTTAGTTTAAGGTGGTTGTCTTAAAGGACTGGCAAACACACAGTCAGGCTTATAGCCGTGCAACATTACTTTTTCTCCTCTATTCTATTCATTGAACCATTTTGAGCTTTTAACGAAATGTAGCATATCATTGACGTCATTTTTATTGAGGTTTGTCAAGTCATTTAGGCGAGGACCTCCCAGGAGTTTTCTATGCGTTAGTCCTTCTCTTCATTTTCTCAACTATGATACTAATCATGTAATAGATTTGGATTCTGTTTATACGCTTCCCTATAAAAATGTCTCGTTATAGCAATCACCACCATACTGACATGGCGCTGCCATAGCGATACAAGCTGCCTGATCTTGTCATAGGTCTAATTTTCGTCAGGTCTTCTTGAAAGAGTTATTTCCACGTAGCGAGCGGTATATTAACATCTTTTCACTTATTGTAATAAGACAAGTTGTTCGTTGTCGGCGACTTTTTTTCTTCAACAATGAAATGCCTTGGCACCCGTCGATGGTTATAACTTATCTGCCATCTTGTAAAGGGACTAGTGACAATTCTGGTCTTCTTTCGACGAAAAAAATAGGATTTGGACGTCTTACTTGAATCCTGGCTGTAATATTCTTTGCAGATATTACATTATACCTCAATTAATCAACGACTTCCCTTATCGCCATTAATTCAGCTTGAAAAATACTACAGTAGTCTCGGGGACGAAAAAAGAGGTTTCCATTTAGTAATTCACAAAAAATCTCACCCCAAATCCGTCTAACTCCATTATTGAACCATCAGTAAAGAAATTAACACTTTCAGTATTCCGAAATGCTTCATTCAACCAGTTCGGTCTTGTTCGATTGTTAGTCCTAAACTTCTGAACAAAAGATGATGACGGGAAAGTATGGTCGGTAGTATTTGGAAAGTTCTTGTTTTTTTTAAATAAATGAGTGTCCTTTATTATTACAGTTCCACATGGAGATGGAGTTTAGCCTTTGAGCTGAACTCGCTGCTATTTGGTTACCTACACCTTAAAGTAATGCAATTAATTTGATAATTTGATAATTGATTGATCGATATAAAATAAATCAACTTTCATAATCGACCGCGCTATAAATAAAATAAACGAAATGAAAAAGAATTAAAAGAAGAGCACGAGGTGTCGTTTTTCTTCGGTCGCAACGTTATTCATTCCTTTCGGTTTTTGGTTAAAATGACTAATTTTTGAGTGACGAAAGCGAACAACATCTGTAGAACTCCATCTAATATGTTTTATTTCCAGCTTAGTTTGCTATCCAGATAGGGACCAAACTACTTCGCTTTATCAGTAAAGATCAATCCCATAACATTTAAGCTACGGTATAGTCGATCTGAGAAAGTTTGTATTTCCTAGGACCAACTCAGTTTTAAGTGGTAACACATTTTTTACCGCAACTGTCAGCACAACTGGAGGGTAGGTTAGGTTTCAGTGGTTGACACTTAGGCCATTTGTTTGGCCCATTGTGATACCACGCATTCACGCCACATCATTAACCCATTCACCTATTCACCTACTCACACAACTACAGTATACCACCCGCACCTAGCAAGCTCCATGTCAACCTGTACATTGACATGGACGGTGGGTCAGCGCTGAATTCTGCACTCCATCAGAGGGTCTTAGTTGTGTTTATTAACATCACCGATTGTAATCGATGAAAAAAATTCGATTTGCATCTAGCCTCGGATGGGATTCGAACCCAGTACCTCCCGGTCCAAGTGCCGAAGCTTTTTTTTAACCACTGCACCACTTGTCCGGTCAATTGGAGGGTACTTTACATGCAAAATTTCCCGTATAGTCACCAATTGCAACATCTCTCGCACATCCGGGTTTAATAATGTAAAAAGTTTCGGGATACCAATTCTAGAAATTTGCCACAGACTTTCTAACAATTGACCCAGCGCAGCAGTGTGAAGCCGGCTAGGTTGCAGTCGTTCAGGAGATTTTTTTTTCATATTCGGCTTCTCTCCAAAATTTTTGTTTCAGCTGATTGGTAATATATTTGATTGAGGTATTTACAAACCTTTAATTAAGCTCATCATGTGGTAATTTTATACCGCTACATTTTCGTGGCGGCCAAACCATGGGAAGCTCCAAGCTGCTTCGTCAGTTAAAATTATTTTGAGGCATCCCCGTAGAAATTTATCGATATTTTGATCAATACTGTTTTCAAAAAGTTTCGTTTGTAAAAATAAATTTGTATAATAATGTTAAAGATAGCAACAATTTGAATTTTAAATTTTACGGTTCCTACCAAAAATGTTTGTTTTAACTTATCTTCTTTTATTTCTGCTTCCAGCTGCTCGAATTCTGATGGTGTTGTGACTGTAATGTTCAATTTCATTTCTCGTATGTCGTGCTTATCTTTGTTGTTATGCCTGTCCCGTGACTCACGTCGCAATAATTTTACTTCGCGCAATAATACGCGGATCATGTTTCCCTGTTCGTTTAACACCTTAAAAACATCGGTTGCTGGTGAATTTAGTGTTGGAGGATGTGATGCTATTCTGTTTATGGCTACATTGGAAATGGATTGCGTATTTGTAAAGTGCGTTTCTGGCAATTTGAAACAGTACTGTTTCCGAGAAGGTTCAATTTGTGTACTTGTTGATGGTTGCATGTTTGGAGTAGCACACAAAAAATTGGCGTAATTTGTTTCTTCGTCGGAGTCAAGTTCCGTGTCAAAAATATTCTGCTGTGAAATATCGGTTTTATTCCAAATGCTGCAGCTATATGTAAACGCAGTTTAATTTTGTTTTAATCCTCATAAATTTAGTTTGGACATCCGAAACGGTGAAGCTTTGTTGCTCTGAATACATTTCTTCGTTTCGATTTACCGAATCCCAACGTTAGAGGAATCTATTGAATAACTAAAGAAACTGTTAACATTATGGAGGAAAATTCTATGCAGTTTGTGTGTCTCAATTGAATCTTAAATTTTTTTTCGTGTGTCATACAATAATTATACGGAAATCTTGCACCCAACTTAAATAAAATATAAGCATTTTCTTCCGAAGTGGATTGAAATTTTTCCATTTCGTTCATTTTTGTCAAAATTTGTTGTAATGGGAACGATCCATTCTTGACCATTTTCTGATTTTTTTGAAGAAAATTCTCAAAACGAAATGGACTTTAGTTGTCTAAATTGCTGAATTGTTTAACATCATTAAATAAATGGTGCAAACTGTGCACATTATATGAGGTATTTTCAAACCCAAACAAATTTGAGAAATTCCTCACAAACTCGCTTGACATTTCAGCGGCACATTTATTATTTAAAACTGAATTTTTAGAATGACATAATATTCTTACGCCGCAAACGAGGAGCAGAAAGTTTGAGTAATATTTACCTTACATAATATATACCCTTAAGTGCCACCATGCCAGTGTAAATCAGAAACATTCTGAACTCAGTAGTTTTCCGGTGCTCTAATTTATCAAGCGTTATCTGATTGCTAGTAAAATCACTAGTAATATATGGTCGTGTATCGGTTAAAATATTGTTGATTGCTCGAACCACGAACTTTAAATAAAAAATTTTCCGTCTGACTTTTATATGCAGATGCAATAGCTGCCTTGTGAATCCCAATAACGCGCAATGCATATAATCGATGGGAAACTGCGTGACGCATCCATACTCAGACAATCTAATATTATTTTAGATTTTATGTAAGTTCTAGTTGAGATTTTAATTTAAATTGATTGTCGCTTCTAAGTGAGTGGTTAACCCCTGAAAAACATACTTTATGGTTCATATATAGAGACCTTTGATTTGGCATTTCGTGCAGCTGTAATATCCAGAGTGCGATTTGACCCCTACAAAAAAACTTTGTAAATTAAACTACTTAACAGTATTTATTATAGTTTTGGATATTCTCCATTTTTAATTTTGCTGCACTTATACCACAGAATTAAATTTTAAAACAACTATTTATTTCCAAAAAATGGATTTCTTATTTCACAATAAGAAAGAATTTTAACAAGTTAATTTAATATAAAAGTTAATGTTTAATAAAAAAAATTTTTGTAAATACATAAATAATTTTTTTAAAATCTAATTAACAAGTTAATATTAACGGTAATAATGCCTAATAAAATGCCCTCAAATTAAATTTATATGTTTTATCATTATGTTGAAAGCCAGTATCATAAAGCGATTTTATTTCGTTGACGAACGGTTTAAAAAAAGTATCAGCACAGTATGGCTTTTGATTACCATAGTATAATCCAATAATGAAAACGGTTTTAAAAGTTGGAATATTTCCAAGAATTGGCAAAAGCTGACTGTTCGAGCTTTTACCTAAGGGGACTCCATCTATTCCAATATCAACATTAATTTCACCTTCATTATATCGATTATATCGATTGTTTTCGATTAGTTTTACCAAATTATACTGTAAACCAATATGCGTGTAATTTCCGTTTCCTACATCAATTATTTTGCATGGTTTCTGTGAATTTCAATTTAATAAATTTCTGGTATCTTGCGACAAATCAGAATCGTATTGTTGAAGTAATTTTAACAGCGAATTTTCGCATTTTATCGAAATATTAAATTCTACGAGCCATTGCGCTAGTTCTCGTGCTAAAGTTTTTTCATTTCCTTTTGATGGTTTATCAATATATTTTTTGATTTTTCAAAATTATTAATTTTTTAATTCAAGCTATTGAGCATTTGATTCATTTACAATAGTATTTAAAAAAGCTGGTGCATTCGACTTGTGGTTACTTGATTTGGTATCAATTTGATCTTTCGGTTTATCTTCAGCACAGAGTTTTTCAACTCCCTACTTACTTCATAATACCGCCGTTTGTCCATCTTAAAAAATAAAAAATCTGTATACTTAGCGATAATACTTACTTGAAAAACTGTTTAAGTTTTACCGCGGCAAGTCTATGTACGTACTTGCTTATCAAGGCTATAAAATATTAATTGATCAATTATATTTATTAATTCATGTAATATTTATTTATATTACCTTAAACACTATACCAAATTAATTATATATGTACACAAAACTTATAAAAAATAAATAAATTTAATTAAATTTTGTAAAAAATATTAACACAAAAACTTAACACAAACACAAAGAACTCAACCAAAAATGATTTCCTCTTATTATCGCTTTTTGTATATTATAAAAAATACGCGATTCGGGTTATGAATGTATTATTTGTGATAAAAATTATGGATACGTTTATAGTTCGTTGAGGAACCGTTTCTGCGAATTCGCTTTTTTTGTTTAAAGGGTGCTGCACGCTAAACTTGGCGAATCGAAAAAAAAATTGCAAGCAAGGAAATTTATATATTAAACACTTCGCAAACGCATCGCATTAGCGAAGCAAAAGCGATTCGTTAGTATTTCGTTTGGCGTATGAAAATTAAAATGAAAGCGAACTGGTTTGTATGTATTAGTAGTTCTCAGTTCTCTTCATATTCGATTTATTTACGAAAGGTTTTGGAATCAGAAACGAAATGCAGATGATATCAAAACGTATGACTACCGAACTACTATTTAACAAATAGTTACTTCTAATATACTTACAATGACTTAAATTGTATTACAATCTATTATATATGTAATAATTGATATTATGTACTTTATCACTTTTAATATTATTTTTGTTATGAATTACTATATAATAATTAATATTCACTATTTTTATCACTGTATACTCTTATTATTGTTACTAAACACGAATTATTTTTATTTTTAAAGAACCAAAATGGATACATATAAGTAAAAGATAATAAAAATTACTCCTCTAAATAAATTTGCGAGGCCTCACCAAAGCGAATCGAAAACGAAACGCGGGTAAATCGTTTTTTTATATGACACTAACACTTCAATGTTCATATATAAGCTATTTTTTGCTAATAATTTTTATATTTTTTTTTACTAATGTAGCCATTCTGCTTTTCAAAAAATAAAATAATTCTTGTTTACTAACAATAATAAGAGTACAATAATAAAAATAGTGAATATTGATTATTATATGGTAATTCATAACAATAATAATATTAAAAGCGATAAAGTACATAATATCAAATATTACAATAGATTGTAGTGCATTATAAGTCATTGTAAGTATACATATTCGAAGTAACTACGTGATAAAAAGTAGTTTGGCAGTGATCACCTGCATTTCGTTTCTGATTCCAAAACGTTTCGTAAATGAATCGTATATGAAGAGAAATGAGAACTACTAATACATACAAACCTGTTCGCTTTTATTTTAATTTTCATACGCCAAACGAAATACTAACGAATCGCTTTTGCTTCGCTAATGCGATACGTTTGCGAAGTGTTTAAATAAATTTCTTCGCTTGCAATTTGTTTTTGATTCACCAAGTTTAGAGGGATATAGCAAAAAACAACTTAAATGTGAACGTGGTAGTGTGGTTGTGATATAAAAAAACGATTTACCTGCGTTTCGTTTCCAATTCGCTTTGGTAAGGCCTCGAAAATTTATTTAGAGGGCTGCTCAGTTCTGTCAAACTATTTAGTATAGTCGATTTCATTATGTGATTTCATTTATGTTTTGAAACTTGCAAGATGAGAACAATGTAGACTAACTTCATGCGTTAATGTCATCTTGCAAAGTTCATCCGCATTGCAAATTAGAAATCGAACGATGGTTTTTCATCCCGTGTGTATCTTGCGAAAAATTAAGAACAAAAGAAAATTATAAATGTAATAAAGTTAAGAAATTCAATAAAAGTGTATTAAAGTTAAAAAAGTAAATTCCACAAAGTTTAGTACGAGTATTTATTGCGGAAAGGGTTCGACACGAGTATTTATTGGGAAAAGTGCATCGTCATCGATCAACATATACAGTCCACTAATTCAACGAGAGGGAATTTTCCGCGCAGCCAGACCTCATCATTCGTCATTACTACCGCCAGACCTGCTTTCTCAAACTTTTAGTATTGAAGAGAGAGGTTAAGGGTGTTTGATGCCGCAATAAAAGAGTTTTTCCCACATTACGCATTATTATTATATTATATTATCTTATATTAGCTTGAGTCCATTTACTAGGAATATGATAGAGTTCTAGACTGTCCTGGGAGATTACTTCTAGTCAGGGTAAATTTAAGTCTGAAATTATTTGTTTGACATCCGCCGGTATAGTTCCATTCCGGCCCTGCCGATTAATAAGATTAGAGATAGTTATAGCTCACAGAATTTTCCTTTTGCTTATAATCTGGCTTACAATGCCATCGGGTTGTTAAAAGAAAGTCGGACTGGTGAGACTTAGAGATAGTACTTCACGCAACAATGTTGTTTCAGAGGACACCTGTATTTTACATAGCCTCCAGATATTCGTTTTAGCATTTCTTAATTATTTTTTGTATAATCTGAGGGCTTCCTTGTAGCACTTCTAGTCCTAAGCAGCTTAAGTTTTCTTTTATATTTTTAAGAGTATCCTGCCTTTTACCGGGTGTGCCTTTTTTAACACGGTGATCAAGGATTACCCAGACATGTACTATGGGTGTTTGGAACCGGTATCGGTAGTAAATTACTTAAACAATTATCACAGGTTTTTATAACTTTTTGATAAGTTTAGACTCTACCACGGCACAACTCAATTAACAAACTTATTCGTAATGGTATCGAGATAACTGCAATGCCTTGTATTTTTTGTCTATTCCTAGTTATAAACGTTGGGCTAGAGCCAAATTTGCATATACATAGGACAATATATTAAAAAAAACATCTAGGTGTAACTCACCTCGTTTATTCGTACCAGTTCGTACTCAAACTGTGTGATGTGAATTTGTATCCCTTTCCAACCACGTCTCATGAGCTCCTGCTGGGTTTCTTTTTTCTGCCGAAAACATTTGTCAAATCCTTGGTGCGGATTATGGTGTACTGGTACTTGAGATTCGACGTCAACAGTGTTGAACCTATGCATGCTGCTTATTTTCAGCTATTCTATAATATGTTTAAACTGCTTTGAATGGTTAGCCATTGGTGGTGGAAATCTGAAGGGAGCTCGTTTTCTCGCAACCAAGCTTCAGCAATCACAGGCTCTGGAAGAGAATTTTAGTTCCTATTGTCGCTGGCAATAGCCACCCCATTGAATCAAATACGCATGACGCCTCAACGGGTTTGTTTGGCGTGGAAGGTGGCGGTATGCTGAATTTACCAGAATCCTCAATTTTTAAGTGCTATCGAAGTGTACACGAATAACCAACTTTTCTTCTTCAGTGTTCTGCTCGATAGTTGGTACTTCCTCTGTCTCCCAGAATTGACTCAAAAATTGGTCAATATTAATTTTCTCTTGTACAGAGAGACACGTGATGGTTTGATGTGGTACTTTATTCGCTTCATATATTCTTCCAACGCTCCATCCTAATTTGGTGTTCTGTGCAAGGGGCTTGTCTGCGCCTTGCCTTATCTGTCCATCAGATAAGAGCGCTAAGAATTTGTAGTACCCGATTAATAAAGCTATGAGACCTGGCACGTCGAATTCTGGATTGGTCAGAGATAATTGATTTAGGTACTTCAATTTCTCGTGGTTAGTCAGTTATGTCGATGGTGCATTGAGTATGGGTGCAGGATCTTAGCAAAAGCGATGATACCCCTTTTAAACTGTCAGCTTTTCCGCCATTTAATGTGTTGATGTTGAATCTGACATTAGACCGTAAAATCTTTAACCTGGTTGCGCTGCAGTACTCAGCAATGAACGATCTTGTTAATGCGGTGTCCAGCAGTGCGCGACAGAGCCGCCAACTGCCATATCTGTTGCGTATTTCTAACTTGGCTGTCGGTATGGAATGCATCTGCACCTATGCTTCGGTGTGAGGAATGTAAACTTTGAACGGGATCTGGTTCAATATCTTCAAACTTCTTACCTGTGGCGAACATTGTAGAAGCACCTGGGTTTTTGGATGGTTTTGGCTGGGACCAGCAGTTTTGAGAGCAATCGGATCAGCATGTATCAATGAATGGTGCTTTGTCTTACTTTGTTGGCATCTTCCCATTGAACTACAGTGAAACGCAATATGGCCTTCTGCCAAACAATTGAAACACCTGGAACTCTGAAACTCTCGCTTAGGTATTCTCTGCGTCCTTCTAACTTCAATTGAATGATCTTGGAGCAATACACAAACAATATTGTTGTTGGTTAGTATACAATGAACAATTGATTTTACTTCAGAGTGGAAACTTTTCACAGGAGTGCACTGTCTTTGAAATAGGTACTTATTAGGTTGTGGTTTGAGACTTTCACTTGAAAAAATCTTCAATGGTTGGGAACTCTTGTTCCAACGACTCTTGTTCCAACGACTCTTGTCTTTATAATTGCAGCATGACTTCACCCAGCTTCTTCTAGACTAGGTATACCAACCAACAATCTATTGAATCGGCGTTAGACCCAAAAGCCTTTAAGCCGCGGATGACTTCGTTGCATGTGGCATACATATGACTTATTGTTTCAACCGAAGGTTTGCTGATTTGCGGTTGTTTAAGGTATGTCTCGATGAACTCATTTACTATGGCGCGCCTTCTGAACCATATTATTAATTAAAACAACAAATCCAAAAGATCAGTCTTGAAGTATCTATATAAGGCATAGAGTAATTATTAAAACAGGAATCTTTCTTACCTATATTTATATACTACCTCTGTTTGTAGGGTATAGATCAATCCAAATTTCATAATTTTTTAATCGATGGAATCTAGGTTGTTATAAAACCGATTCAAAATATAAACCCAGACGAAATACTTCAATCACATGAAATCCTCCAGATATGTAACATTTTCAACTAAGATCAAAATGGAAATATTCTTTTTAAATGTTGGCAAATAAACCATAATTTCTCCCATTAAACCAACAAATGTAACCGAAAAAAAACAAAATTTTAAATTAAAACATTTAAGGGTTATTTGTATTTTATTTGCCGTCAAATATATCTTAATTTGAGCCAAAAACCAAAAATACAGGATTTGTATCTATTTAAATACAAACTACATGGAAAACGCATTAATTTTCAAAACCGAAAATGGAAACCAAATCCTTTTTTCATCCTATTCCATCTTCATCTTCTGTAAAGCGGAGGCCCATACACAAAAAAATATACAAATCATACTAAAAATATGAGTTTACGGTACAGGGCATACTAAACCGACACATATACAGCAAAATGGGAAAACCTCAGCGTTACAACAACAACAAAACCAAACTAAGGATAATTTTTTTATGAAAACGTTATTATTTAATTTAACCCACATCAATTAATTTATGCCATAACTTTATCCTTTTTTTGTGTGCTCTACTATCCCTTCAAGTAAATCTTGCAGTATTTTTGTATATACGACGAGACAAAGTCATGGCATAGCAATATCACCGAAAATGTAAACCAGAAAGGCACAGACATAAACGTGTATTATATATACAAAACCAAATTATCTAACAAATTAATACAAGATAAATATTTATCCATTTTGAACATACCCTAACGGGAGCAAGGATATATGACAACGGTAGCAATGTTAAGTCTATATACACTGCTCGCACTATATAAAATGTCGGTCGTGGGTTTCGTTCATGTCATAATTGTAACAAAACCAACATTTTTTTTTATAATTTTAATTAAATTAAAAATATTATTATTAGAATGCGGTTATGATTGATTTAAAAACCAAAAAGGGATATGATAAAATAAACAAAAACAAAAAAAAAATAATAATGTTATATCCTTTTCGGATTTTCAAAATATTTTCACATACTCGTACACAACACGGCATAGTGACAGAAATTTTTCATTACAGTACATAATTTCATAATAGATGTTGGATGGATATCACACTGTGCTGACTAAAACCATAAAGCACAGCTGTATTAACATATTCACATATGTACATTTAGTTATATATTATGTTTTATGACATGTTAATCTATATGCCATTTTATGTTGCCTTTACACATACACACACACACACACTCACAATGGGATATGTGATAACATTTATTAACTGTAATTTTTTGCAATTAATATTCCTGGTGCTTTTGCTTTTTTGTTGTTATGGGTTAAATAGGTTTATTGCTGTTAACACATTTTGGAAATATGTTTTTTGCACGTGGGTCTACACGATGGGTTGGCAATATGATCGTTAATCTTAATAAGATCTCAAAATCGGATAATAATTTTTAGTTTATTGTCACTATTGAATCTTGCGTTTGTATGTCATAGCAGTATTGACTAAAATTTGGCCTCTAAATTCTGTCATTACTACTAGAATGAAAATACAGCTACTTATTTCGTGCTTCACAACATCGAAACATTACACCAAACACTTAAATCACAACAAGTACATTTTTCACAAATATTTATTAATTCATTTACATGATTTGTTTTTAACATTTAACATCAACTGAAAATTGTTCACCCTGAATTTAAATATGTGGAAACGTTGTTAGCGTTCTTAGATGCTTTTCGGTACTGGTATCAAAATGAGATATCAGTACTCAATTGACGTTTCCCCAAGTAACCTAACATCATTTAATTAAAATAAACAGCGACTAATTAACCATGATTTTATTTCTTAAAAGGTAAAATAGTAAAAGTGATACATGCCCGCTTCCTGCTCCAACTAAGCTTTTTCGTCTCACACAGAATTCAAAAAGTTGTCTGCAGTATTGTGCCGTTGTGTCAACACCGCGTAAATAATTAATATTATTTAAATCTAGATAATAAAAAAATGACGTAGACAGTTAAGAGAAAATTGTTGTTGTTGTCAAATAAAACATGGACGTTAATTACAAATTATGTGCTTAAGTGGGACTTTAAGTCTTCATAAAATTACTGAATTAAGATTTAAAATTATTCAAATTGAGATTGATAATAAATTATATTTAAATCACATTGTTAATTTTGTTGTTGTCAAAAATTTTCTTGTTGTTGTTATCAAATAAAACATGGCCGATAAATACAAACAATGTGCTTAAGTCTACATAATATAATTACTGAATTAAGATTGAAAATTTTTCGAATTGGAATTAATGTTAAATTATATTTAAATCCGAGTACACATTTTGTTTTTGTCAATTATTGTTGTTGTTGTCAAATAAAGCATGGCCTATAATTACAAACAATGTGCTAAAGTCTAAGTATAATTATTGAATTAAGATTTAAAATAATTCAAATCGTGATTATCGTTGAAATATGTTTAAATCAGATTAATAGTTTTGTTGTTGTCAAAAATTTTCTTAATGTTGTCAAATAAAACATGGCCGATAAATACAAACAATGTGCTTAAGTCTACGAATATTTACTGAATTAAGATTGAAAATATTTTAAATTTTGATTGGTATTGAATTATATTTAAATCCGAGTACACATTTTGTTTTTGTCAATTATTGTTGTTGTTGTTGTAAAATAATTACAAAAAATGTGCTTTAGTCTAAGGATAATTACTGAAATAAGATTTAAAATAATTCAGAACGTGGTTATCGTTGAAACATGTTTAAATCAGATTATTAAAATTGTTGTTGTCAAAAATTTGGTGTTGTTGTCAAATAAAACATGGCCGAAAACTACAAACATAATGCTAAAGTTTAAGTATAATTACTGTATTTGGATTTGAAATAATTCAAATCGTGATTGATATTGAATTATATTTATATCTGATTATTAGTTTTGTTGTTGTCAAAAATTGGGATTAGTTTGGAAAAACTTCACTTGTATATACAAACAATGTGTTTAAGGCTACGTATAATTACTGAATTAAGATTTAAAATAATTCAAATCGTGATTGATTTTGAATTATATTTAAATCAGATTATTAATTTTGTTGTTGTCAAAAATTTTGTTGTTGTTGTTGTTAAATAAAACATGGCCGATAAATACAAACAATGTGATTAATGTACGATTTACATGTTCCAATTTTTTTTCCAGTAAAAAATGAAGGGTGAAGCATATTACGATTTTCGTTTGTGAGAGAAGCACAAATCAAATTCCAGTAAAATAAAATTGGATTTTTTTCTTTTTAATTTGAACAAATGTTGTCTTCATATGGCTTACTCTTTTTAACTAGTAACTTTTTGTTATTTGCGTGCAGCTCTTTTTTTCAGTAAAAAATTTGTTAGGAGAAAAAATTGGAACATGTAAATCGTGCACTAGTCTACGTATATATATATACTGAATTAAGATTTAAATTAATTCAAATCGTGATTGATATTGAATTATATGTATATCTGATTATTAGAATTGTTGTTGTCAAAAATTTGGTGTTGTTGTCAAATAAAACATGGCCGATAATTACAAACATAATGCTTAAGTCTAAGTATAATTGCTGAATTTGGTTTATATTAATTCAAATCGTGAATGATACTGAATTATATTTATACCTGATTATTAATATTGTTGTCAAAAATTTGGTTTTGTTGTCAAATAAAACATGGCCGAAAAATACAAACAATGTGCTTAAGTCTACGTATAATTACTGAATTAAGATTTAAAAAATTTCAAATTGGGATTGATATTGAATTATATTTAAATCCGAGTACACTTTGTTTTTGTCAATTATTGTTGTTGTTGTCAAATAATTACAAACAATGTGCTTAAGTCTAAATATAATTATTGAATTAAGATTTAAAATAATCAGATCGTGATTATTGTTGAAATATGTTTAAATCAGATTTCTAATTTTTTTTTGTCAAAATTTTTGTTGTTGTTGTCAAATAAAACATGGCCGATAAATACAACCAATGTGCTCAAGATTTGAAATATTTCGAATCGTGATTATCGTTCAATTATATTTAAATCAGATTAATAGTATTGTGGATGTCAAAAATTTTCTTGTTGTTGTCAAATAAAACATGGCCGATAAATACAAACAATATGCTTAAGTCTACGTATAATTAGTGAATTAGGATTTAAAATATTTTAAATTGGTATTGAGATTGAATTATATTTAAATCCGAGTACACATTTTGTTTTTGTCAATTAATGTTGTTGTTGTCAAATAAAACGTGGCCGATAAACACAAAGAGTGTGCTTAAGTCTAAGGATAATTACTGAACTAAAACTTCAAATATTTCAATTTGGGATTGATATTGAATTATATTTAAATCAGATTATTAATTTTATTGTTGTCAAGAATTTTTTTGTTGTTGTCAAATAAAACATTGTCGATAAATACAAACAATGTGCTTAAGTATACGTATAAAAACTGAATTAAGTTTTAAAATAATTCAAATCGTGATTGATATTGAATTATAATTATATCAGATTATTGATATTGTTGTTGTCAAAAATTTGGTTTTGTTGTCAAATAAAACATGGCTGAAAAATACAAACAATATGCTCAAGTCTGTACGTATAACTACTGAATTAGGATTTAAAATATTTCAAATTGGGATTGATATTGAATTATATTTAAATCCGAGTACAAATTTTGTTTTTGTCAATTATTGTTGTTGTCAAATAAAACATGGTCTAAATTGTATGTATAATAATTGATTTATGATTTAAAATATTTCAAATTGGGATTGATATTTTTTTGTCAATTATTGTTGTTGTTGTCAAATAAAACATGGCCGATAATTACAAATACACCAATCGCCTGATTAACATGGAAGATAGGTTTTGCAGAATGCCGTGTAAATCAAATGTGGGGTTTTTGTATAAAACCCTGGTTTTCACAATTATATTTAACTATCACAGCATTAAAAAAATAATGTGTTTGTGGCTGATAGTAATATTATAACAATAGTTATATTGCGAGTATCGTCATTATTTTACACAAACTGAAGAACGCAACAATTTCTTCATGAGGAAGTGTTCATAAAAATTCAAAGTTTACGTTTCACTTATAAGAATAATTTTCTCAACTTTATTTTAACTTATTTAGCATGAAGCCAAGATACATTTTCATGCGTATGACAATTTATAACAAAAAAAATATGAACTTATTTAAGTATTGTGTGCGTGCAGTGCAGCTCGGTTATCAACTTAACTCTGCCCTTTTTATTCTTATCAATTTAAAATAATTTTTATTTTGTATAAAAGCGCATCCTCAATCATCTATTATCATTAAATCTCTTGATTTTGCATTAAACAAAAAAATGTAATAGAATCGTGTGAACTATGAAATTATGGATTTACGATACGTTAAGTGATTGATTATGTTGCAACTTAAATTAAGTATTAAACATTTGATTTAAATTAACCAACTTAATGAGATTTTCTTTACTAGCGGAATGCGCGTATATACCTTTATGGGATAAATCTAATATCTAATCCTAAACAGGAAGTTCGATTTCAATGTCTACATGGTAAAATCGACTTTACCGTATTAATAAATAATTTATTTTTCACACTACGAAAACTTTTATCATTAGTAAAAAAAAAAATCTTTAATTGGATGCCTAAATTTGGCGAGGTAGAGAATATTAAATTCTCTCTGATAAAAGGCGCTAAAAATATTGAAAATTCTAAAGACCTATTACTTAACAATGGTCTAACTCTAAAAAAATTTGCAGACTGGTGTCATTCGTTTGCAGTACACTGGACCTTTACTGTTAAGTTTACTGACCAGACGATTTTAATGTTCGATTTTCTCACTTCTATGTTGACCACGTAATATTTTAAGATAGTCTTTAGACCAACTTTATACTCAAAAATATTGATCGTTTAATGTTCATTTAATTATATATAGGGTGCCTTTCTTGTTCCAGTGACACTTTTCCTTTTCCCGGGAATAGGGAATTGCGAAATATATTTTTATAGCATTTTTGTTCAAATTGTATGTTTCTGGCCTACTGAAGGAATAAGATTAGTGCAAAACTTTTCAAGGCAAAATTAATTGGGAAACTTTTGTTCCATAAAATTTTTACTGTGAAAAGTATTGTCCCATTTAACTCTATTTCGAAAATATTTATACTAAACTTATTTTCTCAGTAGGTTAAAAAATACAATTTGGACGAAAATGCTATGAAAATATATTTCCCAATTCCCTATTCTCAAGGAAAGCCATTATTTCACCCATTATTCACCCATTTTTCAGTCAAAGAGAGTGGTCGATAATAATTCATTATGGAACATCTAACGCCGCAAGTCCCTATATTGAAATTAGTAAAACATTTTATTAAAATATTAAACTAAATATTAAAATGTGAATACGCAGAGAAAATTTCGTAAAGACAAAGTAACAATTAAGCCACCCTACAGCTATAACGTCTTATCAGCACCGTGCACAAGAAATAGGCAAGTTTTCAGTGTGTTTTTTAAAAAATCTCAAAAAAGATTTGTATTTTTATCCTTATACAATTCATTTGATAAAAAAGTTGCAGAAAAATGACCATGAACGGCGATGAAATTAAAGTAACCGAATTTTAAAGCTCGGTATAGACGTACACGAATAAACCAACAACAAATAACATTTTTAAGGCCAACATTAGAAACAAAATTGCTAAAATATTATAAGAAGTTTGCGAGAATGTTAAGAAAAATGTTCTTAAAAGTGTTCGCTTTTGCGCCACGGCCAGATGCAATCACTTGACCGACGTTGTACTTCACACATAGTATTAAAAGCCATATACTTAATCAATAAAATATAAACTATAAAACTCTATTGCATTTAAAAGTTGTTAAAAAAATACCGACCTGAAACCTAAAAAGCGTCCTGTGCCAGCTAAAAAGATAATTGTCGGCAATGCAAACCGTCTAATTAGCGTTGCATAAATAACTATTTGAAATTAAAATGTGAAATGAATTCATAAAACATCAAAAACAACAAAAAATTGTTGGATGCTTAACGTAACCAAACTCGATATGTTTTTTTGTTTTTGTTTTAAATACTAAATGCTTAATTTAATGGAAAACATTAACATAAAAAAATAATAAAAATATTTTTTTTAAAAAATAATAAAAGGTTAAAATATAAATCAACAATCAGCATTTAAATATTATTATGTACATAAGATTTTCTATTTTATTTTTATTGTAATAACATTTTATTTAAAAAAAATGCAAAATTTAATTTTTCCCGGATTTTTTATTTTTATAAAATGTTTATTGTTATCATTATTCTTCTTGTTATAACGAATAAAAATATTTTTAAGTGCAATTCAAATACTAAAAAAAATAATTTTCCATATTTTCTGCTAAAACTGAATGGATAAGAGTTTTGTAATGATTTTGTAGCAATTCAGATTAATAAGTAAAATGTTATGGATTGTCGCAATATCGAAATGCGATTGATCTGCAGTTATGGAAAGCAATAGTAACTGTTTTGATTTACGTCATTTGTAATATTAATTTTAAAATAATTTTTAAAAGATGTATTTAATTAAAATTCAGAATATTTAAGAAAACTGTTAAATACATTTCTTAACCACCTTAATTTGCTTCGTTTATAAAATTCGAAAACAAGCCATACAAGGAAACTGACTTGCTTTCACATCGTTTATTAAAAATAATTAAACACAAAATATTCCATTATAAAATATTTTGCTGTCACATTAGTTCAAAAATAGGAACTTTAAACTGGATGTCTACATAATTTTCGATCGATTTATAAAGTGGACATGCTCGCCAAAAAATTTAATATTACATATATTACATAATATATTACACCTATAGATTTATCATTTGCTATTGCCAAACTCAAAAAGTGGTGCGGTTTTAATCAATATTCGAGTAGGTTGTATTGTTCGTCTTACAAACTAAAATTAATATATTCAAAATATATTTATATTCGTGAGAAAAGAGAGTCTATGTTGGTCACAAAATATAAGCAGCAGCTTCCGTTGGAGCTTTCAAGCTTTTTGCGTAAATAATAAATTGGTACATTCCAGTGATTTTTATCCAGTTCCCAAAATTACTTTACTACCATAGCCACTCTCCTGATTTATAATTTCTTTGAGGAGCCTGAAATTAACATTCATTATGAAGTAAAGTATTTTTAAGAATGGTTGTCATTGAAGGTTTTCTGAAATGTATGTATGCGAGACTGACAATTTTAGGTTAAACAAGGCAGTTTTTAATCATATTGGGGTAGGTTGTATTTTTTTCCTAACAAACTAAGTGTAATCCGCAGTAACCAAAATTTGATATCACAAAAAACTACACCAAATTGTCACAAAATTAAATTTTTTTTTGTCACCTACAAATGTTCACCATTTGGCACATTATTTATGCAAAAATAAAGTGACTATATTGTGACTACAAAATTGTTTACCAATTTGTCAAAATTAAACCACATTTTTGGCACAAATATTGTTCACAATTTTATGACATCTTCGTACAAAAATTTATACCAAATTATCGCAAAATGGAATATAGTTTTCGCGACAGTTATTTTTCACAAATTTATTACATATTTATACGGATATTTTTCACATATTATACGATATTTTTGTTTCTATAAACAATATAAACTTTAGTCACAATAATGTGTCAATTTGTACTTTGTTTTGTGGGCAAAGAAACGCATGGAAAATGTTAGTGAATTACGGGTAATTCAATAACATTTTTTTACGAAGATAATTTTCGGTCGAACGTAGAACAAAATAAGCCACGCGTTCCATCATTTTACAATTGTATGTGAAAGTGAAAAAGCCGTGTGTAATAAATACATAGTGTATATACATAAATCGTTATAGATTATAATATTAATATGTAATAATTTATTTAATTTACGATTGGTAAGTTAACTTCATATATTTATTATTACAGTTGTATTCTTAATATTTACTAAACATTAACATTAATTGTGTTGTTTTTTTTGGATTTTAGTGATTTTTGTAACTGTTATAAAAATACATAGCTTAGTTTTGGAATAAGTAAGTCATAATTTATTTTTATTGTGTTAATTGTAAACATTCATCGCATCTCTAATAAAAAATATAAATTTGATTTACTGGATTGTATGAAAATCAAACATGATAAAGAAAAAATGGATTTCTTCAAGTTCATACAATCTGTAAGTCAAAAGTTGATCAGTTTTTTCATTGGATATGCAGGTATGAATTATGTACTGTTGGCTGTTTAAAATTTGTATACGATTTTATAAGGCAGATATTGACAAGAGCAGAAAAGGACATTTTAAATAGTTTTCCTGCCCAGGGAAGGTCAATTTACTTATAAAAATTATATTTTATAAAATAACAGCATAAAGATACATTTAGTTTAGAATTCATTACGGGTACATTTATTACTTTTTATCACACATAGGTTTAAATTCATTTAAAATGTATGATTAAGCTTAAACACAATAATTATCAATTTTTAGTAGCATCACATATTTTATAAATTTCATTAGTTTAATAAATTTATATAGATAAAAGAAGAAGATGCAAAAAAATATGTTTTTCGTGCTTAAATAAAAATTGATTAGAATTAAAAATATTTATAAATATTTCACACTACTTTGGACCTGTTTCAAGATTTCGGTTTTTGACTCCATTAGCCTGAAAAATTCAATGCAATTCGAAGTGTCGTTCACTTTTATTACAGTTGGAGCTGTTAAGACATCTAAGCTTAAAGCGGACTTGGCATCAGTCCGTATATTGTTAATTATTGAAAATGTTCGATCAACAATGATATACATGGCTGGTAATGATAAACTGGCTGGTATTCGTTCTTTATTAAAATGTTTAGATAATTCTACCCACTTTCTATCAGTACTTGTTTTTTCATTGATCCAAATTTCTCTAACGTCCTCAGTAAGATAAATGTTGACGCGACTAATTTCATCGAACAATTTATTATCGTCGATAAGAATATTATCGAATCGTTTCATTAATATTCCAAGAGAATATTTTACCTCTTTTGGTTTCAGTTTAGTTTTTAGCAATATGCAATGAACTGAACTACTTCCAGCGGTTTTGTCCATTCGTTTAAATAAATCATAAAACAAGTTTTATAAAACTTTTGGGCATATTTCATGAAGATGTCACGTACTTTAAGATTTGCGTGCTCCAATTTAGAAATAGTAGATCTAATAATAAGTGGAATGAAAACTTATTGGACCCGATTTTCTATTTAGAGTTTACGTTTCATTTAAAATGTCATACGCTTCTATAACCGATAAATTATTTTTTTCCATTTTTAAAATTGAATCGCGAAAAAGAGAAGCTTGTTGGTGTAGGAAATGTATATATAAAGGAGTTTTCAAAAAATGATTTACTGGCCTTAGGAACTTTATCTTGACTCAAAAAAAAAGACTTAAGAGGGTCAAATAATTTATATGTGCAGTCCTTCAAGAGCTGGCCTTAACGCTAACCAATCCATTTTAAAATCTGTTATAAATAAAATAATCGAAAATATTTTATAGAAAATCTTAAAAAGGAACAGAGAGAGGCGCTATTTTAGGGAGGGACAAATTCTTCCAAAACAGGACAGTTCCGGAAATCTTAGTAGTGGTGTCTGTGTTCGTATTCGTACGTGTTTATTAATGCGTCGGTTATATATGTACATATATATAATTAAAATATATTTTAGGGTTACAAGTTTAATTATTAACTCCAGCTATTTTTGGGTTGATTCCCAAGGAATTAAAGAAATAAAGGATGAGGAAAAAAATGAAAGATACGTCAAGACAATATCGACACCAACTCCTGAAGGAAACTTTTAGAATCAATCAACCAACGAAACGAGTTACAAAACAATGTAACCCTGGAGATAATTAATGTACTTATGATAGTTTTGTATCTTGTGTACAACCAACGGAGGACTGTAACATATCCTTAGAAATGAGCCCACAAACATCAACTTTTCGTTGCCCATCTGCAAAGACTGCGGACGAGATCCAGACATATTCTAAAGCAACAAGTAGTAGTAAAAACTTAACCAATGAATTAAGACAGTTAGCTCTCCAAGAAAAACATTCGGCAAAATCTTTAACAGCATTGAGACTGACAGAGAAATGACTAACGGCCGGTTAGTTGTGCGCCAGTTACATTTTTTTTATATGAAATCTGTTTTTGCAATCAGAAAAAAATCAACGCAAACTTGATTAATTATATTTTATTCCATGGAAATATTTAACGAATAATTTAAAAGTTATTCAATCAAAATTGGCCGTTTAAATATTTATACGCAAGCAAAATATTTCCACGAAATAAAATATATTTAATCAAATTTGCGTTGATTTTTTTCTGAATGCAAAAACAGATTTCATATAAAAAATTTAACTGGCGCACAACTAACCGGCCGTTAGTCATTTCTCTGTGCAACTGAGCATTAACGTTTCGACGGTATATTTCTTTGTTATTAAAAGAAAATGTACAAAATTGTTTTTTCAACAATTAAAAATAAAATTTATACAAGACAAAGGTTCAACGAACTTAGGTTCAATTAAGTTCATTATTCTCTTGAAAATTTGGAATAATCGTCAATAATAACGTTGAGAACGGGAAGTATATTTTAATAAAAAATTTAAGCTATATACCTAAATACTATGCGGGCCAATAGTTGGGTAAATCATAAAAATCGGATTAAGAACAGATTATTTGATCAGTTTGCCATAGAGTTTTTGAAAAATAAATGAATTTACAAAAAAATTTACTTAAAATTGACGTTTGCCCGACCGTTTGCCCGACTATTGGCCCGCAGCCATAATATAATATTACGGTTTAATTATTAGATGATGTGAAAGATATTCAAAGCGATTTCGATGAGAGTGCTGCTGAAGCCGAAATAAAAAATTATATGCAGCGAGGGAAGGAACACTTCATCAACGCAGAGAAAAGAAAAACTTAGGCTTCTGGCCAATACTCGAGTAAATCATTTACTATAGTAAAAATCGAATTTAGAACAGATTTTTCGATCAGTTTGCCATAAAGTTTTTGAAAAATAAATGAATTTACCGAAAAATTTACTTAAAATTGACTTTTACCCGACTATTGGCCCACGGCCTTAGATATCCTTTTTTATATGTAATTTTATTTATACTTAATTTTATAAGTAAAAATTGAATTCATACCGAACGTATGAACACTTTGATTCTTGCATCGTGATTATTTCCTAGTTTCCTACCCTTCACCAACAAACTATTGTTATGCCGGATTCAAACTTCTTCGTTCATTCATTTAAACAATTTTTTCGATCAATAATACTGTTCAAAAAAGTCGATTTCTTTCAATATGAACACTATTGCTCGAAAAAACTGGTTGAATGAATGAACGAACATGTTTGAATCCGGCATAACAACAGTTTGTTGGTGAAGGGAAGGAAACGCGGAAAAATCAAAGTGTGGATTGACACATTTACACTTATTTTGTATGATATTTAATATCTTTTATTTCATATATTTTTATATGAGTTTTCATATATTTTTATGGTTATTTTTATATTTTAAGTAAAATATTGAAATGTTGAATTACATAATAAATTTAAATGTAGTATTACAGTCAGTCAAGTAAGAGCGTGGTATCATTACCGACAGGTAATCAAAGATTTCGCTCTAATTCCTTTGCGAGCCGATAGAAGGAAGCTTTGTCCTTGATGCATTGTCAACAAAGATTCAGTTGTCGTTGATCTTTTGAAAGAGAATCACGTTAATCGCCATGAGCGCTAAATAAGCGTCGCGCTACGAGGCTGTGTTTCTTTGCACCCACCCGAAAGGTCCCAAAATGTCGCAATCAGCGGCTGCTAAATATATGAGAAAGTCGAAGGCATTTGTACATAAGTGGGTACAGCGATATAAAGTGGTTAAAAATGTCGATGATTTACCAGAACGTGGCTCGATAGGAAAAGTGGACAAAAAATATGAAAAAAGAATAGTGAATCTCTTTTCGCGGAATCCTGGTTTAACACTGCGGCAAGGACAAGCAAAATTAAAGGCAAAACGTTTAGATATATCCTACGTAACTATCCGAACCCATCTCCGTACTCATGACCTGGAATGGCGCAACACAATGAAGAAGCCTCTGTTGACTGGAAAACATGTGAAAAAGCAACTCGCTTGGGCGGATGAGAATATCGATAGAGATTTTGAAAATGTCATTTTTACTGATGAATGTTCTGTATGGGCACGTTGTGTCCTCACGCGAGCCTGGTCAACTTCCACCAATAGACTTGTTCAGCGGACCGTAAAACACGGAATAAAGGTGCATCTTTGAGGCTGCTTCTCAAAGCAGGGATTCGGCACTTTGTACCTCTTTACCGACAACCTAAATGCCGAAAAAATTATTAAAATCTACAAAAAGGCTTTACTGCCATCTGCCAAACGTTGGTTCATCAACAAAAATGAAGATTGGATTCTGCAAGAGGACAACGATCCTTAACACCTCAGCAAGCTCTGTACTGAGTGGAAGACTCAATCTGGCATCGTAACATTGGATTGGCCGTCGCAGTCGCCCGATGCAAACCCTATTGAAAATGTTTTGGCATATATTAAATAGAAACTTCGTGGAAGACGCACACACACTTTCTTGCGAAATTCGTCGGATCTGGAGATCGTTGCCACTAGAATACGCCGTCAAATTAGTAGAAAGCATGCCTTGGAAATGTCAGGCAATTATCGACGCCGATGGTGACTGGACACAATATTAACCGAATTGCATCATCGTTTGTAATGTGTACAATATATTTATAAATATGAAAGTTTCACCAAATAATTTTTTTTATAAACTAACCCGACCACGCTCTTACTTGACTGACTGTAAAACGTGTTTATACTAAATAAGACTAGTTTTCCAAAAAAATTGGGCATTTTCTTACGAAAAATTCACCAAAAATATTTCGACAAAATAGTGAAAATTCTTTTCACAAAATTATGTATACAAAATACGATTTTAATGACACTTTAATGTCGTATGAAATTTATGAGAAATTTCGCAAAAATTCCACAAAAAGTTTCACCTTAATACTCTTATTAAAAGTGAAAATTTGTTAGCCACAATTACAGCAAAAACGTCAACCATGTTTTCACAAAAAAATCACAAAAAAATTGATAACTGATTGATTGTGGAATTATGTTATAACAAAAGTTCACAAAATTTTCAAACAAAAGCCCACAAATTTCAGTCACAAAATTACTGATTTAATTTCGGAATCAGCATCAACCCCATCATAATTTGATATCATAACAAATTTGATACAAACTTTTTCACATTTTGGTGACCACAGTACAATATTTTGGTGTTTTTTTTGACATATGGTTACCAGGGATGTATTCGAAAAATATATATTCATGAGAAAAGAGATCCATGTGTTGGCCACCAAATATAAGCGGCAGCGTATTTGTATTTTCAAAAGTATATACCATTTACGAAAAATTGATTTAAAATAAAAAGATTTAAAATAAAGTTTCAAACAATTACCTAGTTCAATCCATATTTAGATTTTACCGGAAATAAAGAGTTTTGAAAAAAAAATATATCACTAAAATTAAACATTCCTGTAGATCTAACGGATTGACTGAATAAAATTATACTAAAGCATTTTTAATAAATTAGGAGATCCATGCAAAATTTGGTGAACATCTGTATTAAATGTTGCGGTTTCCGAAGGAATTTTTTCCAACGAAGATTAAATATTCAATAAAGATTGGTTGATCTAATTGATTTATGTCTACCTCTGTGCTTTGTCCGTTTTTGCCAGATGTAGTATTTATCAGATCTACCAAATTATTAACTTAAAAATACTTAAAACCATCTGTTCTCCTTTAACAAGCAACCTGAAATAGAAAAATAAGCATCAAGTAGATCTGCAGTATTTTGATATTTATTCCCTGTCCGTTATGGCAAATCTGCAACATGATGTACGATTTTATTTGCAATAAAACACATCATAAAACTAAAATTTGCTGGCACCTGTATCCAATGAATAAACTAAACTGTTTGTTTATTAAAAATTAGCAATGACCTATTTTCTGAGACTGCAACAGATTCAAAACTTCAGTTTAAATAAATTAATATTTAGAAAGGAAATTTAATTCAAGTCATTGTGAAATGTTGCATATTAAGGCCAACAACTAAGCAATTAAGCAAAAATACGGCTTCTTGATTTTTGGAAAGTGCAATGTATTCAAAAATTTGGTTTGTGTTTGTTAAATTCAAATAGGAAGTGAAAGGCATTTCTCAAATTATTCCTTCAATTCAAATAATTTAAAATGTATTAAGTTATTATTACTCAGTATATTATTTCAATACAAATTCCATTTGCTCCTTTTTTAATCAAATCTAAGAATTATCGGTACTTGATTGTGTACTTGACCATTTTCCCTACCTGTCCAAAATAACAATTAGACAGATGAATAATAATATTAATATAATATTAATTCAACCACTAAACATACAAATTTCAAATTTTATCATAAAATTTATTATATTTCAAATTTTTTTTCTGGAATTGAAGCCTATACAATAAAACACTCTGTTACGGAGCCGACGTTTCAGTTGTTTATTTACAACTATCCTAGTAAATAAACAACTGAAACGTCGGCTTCGTAACAGAGTGTTTTATTGTATAGGCTTCAATTCCAGAAAAAAATTTTGAAATATAAAATAAAAAAGCCTAATAATCATAATTATATAAAATTTATTCTGATTTATCCTGAAATTTAAAAGGTGGCTTATGTTCACAGTTTTCACTTAGCAATTATCATGTATGGGAATTGGCCAACGAAAAATGTAAAAATTATTAAGTGTATTTTAGCTAATACCGTTTGTGAATAAAAAATACAAATACTACAGTTAAAGATAGATAAGAAGAGAAAGAGGAACTTCTAAAAAAGAGTGATGTAAAGAACTCGACAGTTTCAACAAAAGGTGTGATCACAATCAAGTTGCAACTAAGAATCCAGGCGATTAAATTTTAACAAGCAAACGATTCACATTTAACTAACCTGAGCTGCACGTCATTCAATAAAATGAAATAAAGGTAGCCAAAAAAATCTATAGAAAAATGACTATAACTCATTTTAAATTAAAAAGTCACTCCCACTTGAAGTATAATTTATTCTATTGTAATTTTTTTGAACATATTGAATTTAACAAGTTCGGCGTGTTAAAAGATTTCATAAACTATGTTTTTGTCAAAACTTGTTGTTGTTGTTGTCAAATAAAATATGGCCGATAAAGGTGAATTCTGTGCTAAATGGGTTCTTAAAGCCTACATATAATGACTGATATAAAATTTATAATAATTTAAAATGGGATTGATATAGAATTATTTTTATATCTGAGTATACATTTCGTTTTTGTCAAAACTTATTGTTGTTGTCAAGTAAAACATGGCCGATAATTACAAATTATGTTCTAAAGAAGTGCTTAAAGTATAGCTCTATAGTGATTGAATTAAGATTTAAAATAATTCAATTTGTGATTGATATGTAATTATTAAATTTAAATCCAAGTACACATTTTGTTTTTGTCAAAACTTGTTGTTATTGTCAAATAAACATGGCCGATAATAACAATTTTTATGGCTTAACGTCTCCATACAATTAATGAATTAAGATTTAAATTAATTCAATTTAAGGTTGATATTGAATTATTTTTATATCTGAGTATACATTTTGTTTTTGTTAAAACTAATTGTTGTTGTCAAATAAACATGGCCGATAAAAACAATTTTTGTGGCTTAACGTCTGAATACAATTACTCAATTAAGATTTAAATTAATTCAATTTAGGGTTGATATTGAATTATTTTTATATCTGAGTATACATTTTGTTTTTGTCAAAACTTATTGTTGTTGTCAAATAAAACATGGCCGATAAATGCAATTCATGTACTCTTGAGGTACTTTAAGTCTACATATAGAGACTGAATTAAAATTTACAATAATTTAAATTGGATTTGATATTGAATTATTTTTAAATCCAAGTACACATTTTGTTTTTATCAAAATTTGTTGTTGTTGTCAAATAAACATGGCCGATAATAAGAATTTTTGTGGTTTAACGTCTGCATACAATTACTGAATTAAGATTTAAATTAATTCAATTTAGGGTTGATATTGAATTATTTTTATATCTTAGTATACATTTTGTTTTTGTCAAAACTTATTGTTGTTGTCAAATAAAACATGGCCGATAAATGCAATTCATGTACTCTTGAGGTACTTCAAGTCTACATAATATAGTGACTGAATTAAAATTTAAAATAATTTAAATTGGATTTGATATTGAATTATTTTGAAATCCAAGTACACATTTTGTTTTTGTCTAAACTTGTTGTTGTTGTCAAATAAAATATGGCCAATAATTGTGAATTATGTGCTAAATGGGTTCTTAAAGCCTACATATAATGACTGATATAAAATTTATAATAATTTAAAATGGGATTGATATAGAATTATTTTTATATCTGAGTATACATTTCGTTTTTGTCAAAACTTATTGTTGTTGTCAAGTAAAACATGGCCGAAAATTACAAATTATGTTCTAAAGAAGCGCTTAAAGTATAGCTCTATAGTGATTGAATTAAGATTTAAAATAATTCAATTTGCGATTGATATGTAAATATTAAATTTAAATCCAAGTACACATTTTGTTTTTGTCAAAACTTGTTGTTGTTGTCAAATAAAACATGGCCGATAATTGCGAACTATGTACTAAGATGTACTTATAGTGTCTACATAATGTAGTGACTGATTTAAGATGTAAAATAATTTAAATTAGGATTGATATTGAAATATTTTTAAATCTGAGTATACATTTTGTTTTTGTCAAAACTTATTGTTGTTGTCAAATAAAACATGGCCGATAAATGCAATTCATGTACTCTTGAGGAACTTTAAGTCTATTTATAGTGACTGAATTAAAATTTAAAATAATTTAAATTGGATTTGATATTGAATTATTTTTAAATCCAAGTACACATTTTGTTTTTGTCAAAACTTGTTGTTGTTGTCAAATAAACATGGCCGATAATAACAATTTTTGTGGCTTAACGTCTGCATACAATTACTGGATTAAGATTTAAATTAATTTAATTTAAGGTTGATATTGACTTATTTTTATATCTGAGTATACATTTTGTTTTTGTCAAAACTTATAGTTGTTGTCAAATAAAACATGGCCGATAAATGCAATTCATGTACTCTTGAGGAACTTTAAGTCTATTTATAGTGACTGAATTAAAATTTAAAATAATTTAAATTGGATTTGATATTGAATTAGTTTTAAATCCAAGTACACATTTTGTTTTTGTCAAAACTTGTTGTTGTTGTCAAATAAACATGGCCGATAATAAAAAAATTTGTGGCTTAACGTCTGCATACAATTACTGAATTAAGATTTAAATTAATTCAATTTAGGGTTGATATTGAATTATTTTTATATCTGAGTATACATTTTGTTTTTGTCAAATAAAACATGGCCGATAAATGCAATTCATGTACTCTTGAGGTACTTTAAGTCTACATATAATGACTGAATTAAAATTTAAAATAATTTAAATTGGATTTGATAATGAATTATTTTTAAATCCAAGTACACATTTTGTTTTTGTCAAACCTTGTTGTTGTTGTCAAATAAACATGGCCGATAATAACAATTTTTGTGGCTTAACGTCTGCATACAATTACTGGATTAAGATTTAAATTAATTCAATTTAGGGTTGATATTGAATTATTTTTATATCTGAGTATACATTTTGTTTTTTTGTCAAAACTTATTGTTGTTGTCAAATAAAACATGGCCGATAAATGCAATTCATGTACTCTTGAGGTACTTTAAGTCCATTTATAGTGACTGAATTAAAATTTAAAATAATTTAAATTGGATTTGATATTGAATTATTTTGAAATCCAAATACACATTTTGTTTTTGTCAAAACTTGTTGTTGTTGTCAAATAAACATGGCCGATAATAACAATTTTTGTGGCTTAACGTCTGAAAACAATTACTCAATTAAGATTTAAATTAATTCAATTTAGAGTTGATATTGAATTATTTTTATATCTGAGTATACATTTTGTTTTTGTCAAAACTTATTGTTGTTGTCAAATAAAACATGGCTGATAAATGCAATTCATGTACTCTTGAGGTACTTTAAGTCTATATATAGTGACTGGATTAAAATTTAAAATAATTTAAATTGGATTTGATATTGAATTATTTTTAAATCCAAGTACACATTTTTTTTTGTCAAAACTTGTTGTTGTTGTCAAATAAACATTGCAGATAATAACATTTTTTGTGGCTTAACGTCTGCATACAATTACTGAATTAAGATTTAAATTAATTCAATTTAGGGTTGATATTGAATTATTTTTATATCTGAGTATACATTTTGTTTTTGTCAAAACTTATTGTTGTTGTCAACTAAAACATGGCCGATAAATGCAATTCATGTACTCTTGAGGAACTTTAAGTGTACATATAGTGACTGAATTACAATTTAAAATAATTTAAATTGGATTTGATATTGAATTATTTTTAAATCCAAGTACACATTTTGTTTTTGTCAAAACTTGTTGTTGTTGTCAAATAAAACATGGCCGATTGTAACAATTTTTGTGGCTTAACGTCTGCATACAGTTACTGAATTAAGATTTAAATTAATTCAATTTAGGGTTGATATTGAATTATTTTTATATCTGAGTATACATTTTATTTTTGTCAAAACGTATTGTTGTTATCAAATAAAACATGGCCGATAAATGCAATTCATGTACTCTTGAGGTACTTTAAGTCTACATATAGTGACTGAATTAAAATTTAAAATAATTTAAATTGGATTTGATAATGAATTATTTTTAAATCCAAGTACACATTTTGTTTTTGTCAAAACTTGTTGTTGTTGTCAAATAAACATGGCCGATAATAACAATTTTTGTGGCTTAACGTCTGCATACAATTACTCAATTAAGATTTAAATTAATTCAATTTAGGGTTGATATTGAATTATTTTTATATCTGAGTATAATTTTTTTTTTTTTTGTCAAAACTTATTGTTGTTGTTAAATAAAACATGGCCGATAAATGCAATTCATGTACTCTTGAGGTATTTTAAGCCTATTTATAGTGACTGAATTAAAATTTAAAATAATTTAAATTGGATTTGATATTGAATTATTTTTAAATCCAAGTACACATTTTGTTTTTATTAAAACTTGTTGTTGTTGTCAAATAAACATGGCCGATAATAACAATTTTTGTGGCTTAACGTCTGAATACAATTACTGAATTAAGATTTAAATTAATTCAATTTAGGGTTGATATTGAATTATTTTTATATCTTAGTATACATTTTATTTTTGTCAAAACTTATTGTTGTTGTCAAATAAAACATGGCCGATAAATGCAATTCATGTACTCTTGAGGTACTTTAAGTTTACATATAGTGACTGAATTAAAATTTAAAATAATTTAAATTGGATTTGGTAATGAACTATTTTTAAATCCAAGTACACATTTTGTTTTTGTCAAAATTAGTTGTTGTTGTCAAATAAACATGGCCGATAATAAGAATTTTTGTGGCTTAACGTCTGCATACAATTACTGGATTAAGATTTAAATTAATTTAATTTAAGGTTGATATTGAGTTATTTTTATATCTGAGTATACATTTTGTTTTTGTCAAAACTTGTTGTTGTTGTCAAATAAAACATGGCCGATAAATGCAATTCATGTACTCTTGAGGAACTTTAAGTCTATTTATAGTGACTGAATTAAAATTTAAAATAATTTAAATTGGATTTGATATTGAATTTGTTTTAAATCCAAGTACACATTTTGTTTTTGTCAAAACTTGTTGTTATTGTCAAATAAACTTGGCCGATAATAAAAAAAATTGTGGCTTAACGTCTGCATACAATTACTGAATTAAGATTTAAATTAATTCAATTTAGGGTTGATATTGAATTATTTTTATATCTGAGTATACATTTTGTTTTTGTCAAAACTTATTGTTGTTGTCAAATAAAACATGGCCGATAAATGCAATTCATGTACTCTTGAGGTACTTTAAGTCCATTTATAGTGACTGAATTAAAATTTAAAATAATTTAAATTGGATTTGATATTGAATTATTTTTAAATCCAAGTACACATTTTGTTTTTGTCAAAACTTGTTGTTGTTGTCAAATAAACATGGCCGATAATAACAATTTTTGTGGCTTAACGTCTGAAAACAATTACTCAATTAAGATTTAAATTAATTCAATTTAGGGTTGATATTGAATTATTTTATATCTGAGTATACATTTTGTTTTGTCAAAACTTATTGTTATTGTCAAATAAACATGGCCGATAAAAACAATTTTTGTGGCTTAACGTCTGAATACAATTACTGAATTAAGATTTAAATTATTTCTATTTAGGGTTGATATTGAATTATTTTTATATCTGAGTATACATTTTGTTTTTGTCAAAACTTATTGTTGTTGTCAAATAAAACATGGCCGATAAATGCAATTCATGTACTCTTGAGGTACTTTAAGTCTACATATAGTGACTGAATTAAAATTTAAAATAATTTAAATTGGATTTGATATTGAATTACAATTTTTAAATCCAAGTACACATTTTGTTTTTGTCAAAACTTGTTGTTATTGTCAAATAAACATGGCCGATAAAAACAATTTTTGTGGCTTAACGTCTGAATATAATTACTGAATTAAGATTTAAATTATTTCTATTTAGGGTTGATATTGAATTATTTTTATATCTGAGTATACATTTTGTTTTTGTCAAAACTTATTGTTGTTGTCACATAAAACATGGCCGATAAATGCAATTCATGTACTCTTGAGGTACTTTAAGTCTACATATAGTGACTGAATTAAAATTTAAAATAATTTAAATTGGATTTGATATTGAATTACAATTTTTAAATCCAAGTACACATTTTGTTTTTGTCAAAACTTGTTGTTATTGTCAAATAAACATGGCCGATAAAAACAATTTTTGTGGCTTAACGTCTGAATACAATTACTGAATTAAGATTTAAATTATTTCTATTTAGGGTTGATATTGAATTATTTTTATATCTGAGTATACATTTTGTTTTTGTCAAAACTTATTGTTGTTGTCAAATAAAACATGGCCGATAAATGCAATTCATGTACTCTTGAGGTACTTTAAGTCTACATATAATGACTGAATTAAAATTTAAAATAATTTAAATTGGATTTGATAATGAATTATTTTTAAATCCAAGTACACATTTTGTTTTTGTCAAAACTTGTTGTTGTGGTCAAATAAACATGGCAGATAATAACAATTTTTGTGGCTTAACGTCTGCATACAATTACTGAATTAAGATTTAAATTAATTCAATTTAGGGTTGATATTGAATTATTTTTATATCTGAGTATACATTTTGTTTTTGTCAAAACTTATTGTTGTTGTCAAATAAAACATGGCCGATAAATGCAATTCATGTACTCTTGAGGTACTTTAAGTCCATTTATAGTGACTGAATTAAAATTTAAAATAATTTAAATTGGATTTGATATTGAATTATTTTTAAATCCAAATACACATTTTGTTTTTGTCAAAACTTGTTGTTGTTGTCAAATAAACATGGCCGATAATAACAATTTTTGTGGCTTAACGTCTGAAAACAACTACTCAATTAAGATTTAAATTAATTCAATTTAGGGTTGATATTGAATTATTTTTATATCTGAGTATACATTTTGTTTTTGTCAAAACTTATTGTTGTTGTCAAATAAAACATGGCCGATAAATGCAATTCATGTACTCTTGAGGTACTTTAAGTCTACATATAGTGACTGAATTAAAATTTAAAATAATTTAAATTGGATTTGATATTGAATTATTTTGAAATCCAAGTACACATTTTGTTTTTGTCAAAACTTGTTGTTGTGGTCAAATAAACATGGCAGATAATAACAATTTTTGTGGCTTAACGTCTGCATACAATTACTGAATTAAGATTTAAATTAATTCAATTTAGGGTTGATATTGAATTATTTTTATATCTGAGAATACATTTTGTTTTTGTCAAAACTTGTTGTTGTTGTCAAATTTTAATTTGGGCGATAATTGCAAGTTGTGATTATTATTATTAGAAGTTGTACCGGTACATAAATTTAGCAAAATATTTCTTAACACTACATTAAAGGAAAAAGTTGCATCAAGTGGATCTGACTACATAGAAAAAAATCATAAACACTATAATTTTAAATCGCTGAATGTGCTGATAAAAACCACAACAATTTAGACATCACAAATACTATCGTTTAACACGCAGTTCCAAGAAAAATACAACCAACCACGATAATTGCAATTCACACAATTCCACCTAACTTTCCAAAATAATTTATACCGACAGTTCGGTTCACAAATGGATTTATTAAGGAAAACAAAAGTTTCTTGAGAATTATCCAAATTTAAATCACCAGAGATAAAAACGTCGTCATACTGGTAAAACAAATGACCAATAAGATACTTAATGTCTTTAAGGGATTTTTTCAACTGAGTGTACGATCTCTTGTTCGTTTTAGGTAAATAATAAACCAGACTAAAAAAAATTTCCTATTTTGACGGAACATTAACAAAAAAAAACTCAAAACAATTTGAGTAATTCAAAAAGACCGATTCAACTTGCTCTTTAATAAGCAAGTTCATTAATAGCAAAGTGAACTATTGGAGTATTATCCCAATCTTGCCTAATGAAATTGTAGCACCTTATGGCTAATTCAAAACTAGGAATATTTGAAAATAAAAACAGTCCTTTAAAACAGATTATATCAACTGAGGACCCATATTCACAGTATCACATAGTGAACATTTAAACTAACTTCTTTAACCAAGTTGGACCTAATCCGAAGAACGGATTTTGATAAAACCGAACGTACAAAAATATCTCACTTGGCATCGCGAGACAAGGCGCACTTGATCACAATACGAGTACTTCCTTGCAAAAATATTTAATTCAAATAATTATAGTTCAAGGTATCACGCGACTTTAAGTGTCAGCATCCAAAATGAAGAAAAGGGCCCAAATAATACCGGCTACAGAAAACTATATTGTAGGAATGATATTTATCATTTAACTTAATTCTTGAAACCCAAATCCGATAGAGGAAGCCCCAACATAAGATTTTTTTGATTTAATGCAAACAATTAAATATTTCCGTTTTTAACTGAGAAAAAAAATTTCATAAGTTTTACGATAATGGAAATCTGAAATCTTAACATTCATTAGCCTCTATAATATATACGATGTTCGACTACAATTTGCTTAACTATATTAAAATCCAACTGTAAAGCATCCATGTCAAAATATTCTTTCGAAATAATATTTTGTTTTAAATTCACTGCTAAAATTTAACATTTTGATAAAAGTTTGGCCCAAATCTTTAGAATCAACACTCGAATAAAACGGAACACGGATAATCTGCATTTTATAAATCCTTATTTTCACTCCAAGGTATTTTGGATGCATTACTTAATTTTTCTTATTGAAATTTATTCAAAAACCCTAATAATTACGCTAAACCTTTTAAAACTTTCAGTACCTATTTGACTTCACAATAAATCAATGAAAGTCCTTGATAAAGCATATTTTAATGCCACCGGATTAATGATAAACACACGAATTAACTACAAATTGTATTAAACAAAACTAGGCGATAAAGTGGATTTTTTGACATTTATTAATAAATTACCTGTCATCTATCGATTAAATAAATTATCCTGATTACAAATTGTATGGTATAGTAAAAAAAACATTCTGTTACTATTATTACAATAAAAGTTGATTTTATGATAAGGGTAATAATTAATCGATGAATTGTATGTTAACTAGGCGCCTCCAATCAAATCTATAATCCCCCGGCGATAATTACTAAAAATATAAAAAACAACATATTGCTTATTCAGCAATTACCATTATATTAAAAAAGGAATTATTTCGATTTGACTGATGACTCCTCATGTTAGTCGACATATTTGTATATAAACACAATAACGGTGCTGGCCCTTTAATAAAAGGAAAATCAATCAACGCTTCATTGTTTGCAAAATACGATTAAAACAGATAATTTATAGAGTCATTCCATGCCCATTAGGTTTCAATAAAGTAGGTAAAAAATATGGTAAATAATCAAATATGTGAACTAATTATTTACTAAAGAATGAGCCAGCGCTTAGCTTTTTCGGCAATAGCAAGAACATTGAAATGAATTTGAGCAGCTCAATAAAATTGGGTTTTTGTCTTAATTTGGGTGTGATCTAAAACAGATTATTAAATTTTTATGGGTGTACGTACAAAAGTGTGCATTATTTTCTAATGGTTTATGAATCAATAGGATGGAGAGCGGGATGAGAATGCCTTAAGTCACAATTTAATAATTATTTTTATAAACTATAATCGACTGTTATCCATTGGTGTTATTGCCACTGACACAAAATTCGATGCACAGTTGCTACTATACTGGTTGCATTGCAATTGAAAGTAAGTAAGTAAAACACATTTATTCTGGCCATTCATCGTTAGTTAACAAAAAATTAAATTCCAGAAAAATTTAACTTTTAAAATGGAGGCAATTTTAATATTTTGTCAAAATTTCCAAGCAAGGTGATCGTTTGCATTTTATAAAATTTAATTTTGATGGATTAAACATTACAATGCATTTGCTTTTTCCCTCAATGAACTATATAACCATAACTATGGTCAATAACGCAGAAGCCCATATACGTTATGGAAGAGATAGAGTATAATATATTACATACAACGGATTCCTAAAATGTTGGGGTCTTCCTGAATAAGTTCTGACCGCTTGTGGCATATGCGGTTGACTTAATTTCAAATAATAAATCAATTCATAATTTACATGGAAAACGTAAAACGTCCAAATGACATACACAGATCAATGTCATATTTTGATAGCAGGACAAAAAAGTAAAGAGCATTTCACACGAACAATGATAGAAAACATTAGGAATTTATCAGACTTGACACTATACGTTACAAATGAGCTTTTTTTACAGCTCAAAATGTTGTGTGCGGTTCTGCTAAAATTGTACAAGTATAAACAAATAATACTCTTATATGAAAGATACCGGATTTTTGTATGACACAATGTCCTGTCTTATATATAAAAGTAAAAATTCCACAAAAATTAAAAAGTGAAATTTCAGGTCTATACCTGGTGTATGCAGTCAAAATAAATGAAAAGTATGTTTCTTAATAAGCAAAAAAAATCTAAATTTATCGAAAATATTCTAATCAAATTTTTACTATAACAACGCAACATTTTCGCTTTGTGATGTTCCCACATTGCAATTTTAAAAATTAATACTTTTCCTGCAGTCTAATCAACTTACGTACAAAAATCATTACGGGTTCGGATAATTATCAAATCATGTAATTTATTTAAAAAAAGGTTGCTAACATCAATCTCGTCTCTAATAAACATATATTTTGTTGCTTATAATTACACAAGTTTTCTGTAAACACATAATGGTAAATACGAGTATCCTAGTTTTATCTAAAACAACCTCAAATATTCCATTTAAAACTCGTTTATATTCGAAACAGCCACGAACAAAGCAAACCGCAAGTAGTTAACTTAAAAGTACAAATAACAGATACATAACGAATATGTATATAAGTACCTACATCATGTGAACATGAGTTTGTGTGAAAAAGGGGCAAGCAAAACATATTCATTATACACATACACATTACACATGCTACGTATATGTACATTCATACTTAAAAGTGGAAAGAAAGGATCTTGTAAGAAATATAATTTATTTCTAATGTATTTTTCACATAATATTTAAGAACCGCAAATTAATTTATGGTCATATTCTATGTACTTGGATTTACCAGAAATTTTTTTTCTTAGATAAATTGAAAACAAAAAAAATGTATTACTGTTGTTTATTTTAATAATAATTTTCAAAATGTTCTTATACTATATTACATTTTCGTTGTTAGAGCTTACGAATTTCATTTGTTTTTGGTTAAGTAATTTTCCTCATGGTTGGCTTTTTCTAGTTTTTTTTTAAATTTTACTCTTTTTAACTGAGCTCACAAGACGATTTTATGTAGATTTGTTTAGTGGATTTTCACAATTACGATTCTAGATTAACTTTTGGTGTAGTTTTTTTTTATTTTTTTTTTTTAATTTCATTACCATCTTTATTATAATAAATAAAAACTAGTATGTACAATAATATTAAGACTAAAAAAGTTTCAGAAGGTAAGATAAGTGGACCATTGGATCAAATAGATCACGTGACTGGTCCCCTGATTCTAAATTACAAAACAAAAATAAATATTTAACTTCTATTTACAAAAATAAAAAATAAAAACAATATAATTTACGTTTAAAATTAATAGCATATGTATAATAGATAATAATAGATAATTAAAACTATTATTCTTAATTCATTACACATGGATATATTAAAGCCTCTTAAAATACTACATTTAAATAATTTTTCCTTCTTTCATTATCCTTCCCGTATTTGAGTTATCATTGTGAGAACGCGAACAATTTTTAAACTAATAATTGAAAAAGATGGTCAATATTTTTAGTTTGATGGATCCATTTTTTAAGGTGTTTTGAAAAGCTAGAAAAGCTGCTGCACTTTCGAATATCCAAAGGTAAATTGTTGAAAATAATTGGTGCAACGATATTAAAAAAGTGTTTCCGTAGGTCTAATCTAAATTTTGGAATATGTTTTAAAAAGGTATGATTCGACCTGAGATTATAACCTGCATGGGTCACAAAATTATTTCCACTTTTAACATAAAATATTCTTAGAACCTTAAAAACGTATATATGCCGTAGTGGCAGTATACTGAGAGTTTGAAATAATGGCCACGATGGCGAAAAAAATGGTTTGAAGCACATAATTCTGATTAACTGCTTTTGTCGCACGTAGATAGGATGTAGCGTGGCATTGCACGCACTACCCCAACATAATAAGCCATATTGCAGAATTGAGTCCGCTAATGCAAAGTAAATCATTCTAAGTAAATATTGTGGAGCAAATAGTCGTAGAACATACATTTTCCTAGAGACCAATAATAATCTAGACTTTAGCCCTTGTGTATGCGCTTTCCAATTTAAATCTCGATCAATAATAATACCTAGATATCGAAATTCATCAACTGTGTTCACTAGGAAGCAATCATTAGAAGGGCACTGCATGTTATAGTTTTTGCTACATTCGACAAACAAAATTATGTGCTTCCAACCAAATGGATAAAGTGTTTAAATCATGATCTATGAGCGCGATATTGTCTTGAAAACTTGGACTAGCATATGTAAACGAGAAATCATCAGCAAAAGCAGTTGGAGACCCTTGTAATTGTTGTCGGAAGATTCCATTTACATACACTAAAAATAATAAAGGTCCTAAGACAGAACCCTGTGGGACTCCCACATCAATCCGTAACTCTTCACTTAATTGTCCATTTACTCTTACCAATTGCGTTCGCCCATTTAAGTACGAGTACAACCAATCCCGGGTTATTCCTCTGAATCCACAACAATGTAGCTTTTTTAACAGTGTGTTATGTTGGACTCTGTCGAAAGCCTTTGTTAAATCTATAAACAGAGAAGATACTTTGAACCCATTATCAATATGTTCAGTTACTTGTTCTAGGAAGGATAGAATAGCTTGTTCAGTATTTTTATTTTTCCTAAAACCATATTGGTCGGGAGAGAGAAAATCTATTTTATCTAGTAAAGAAACAATTCTACTTTTTATAGCTTTTTCAAATATTTTAGAGAATACAGAAAGTAGTGAGATTGGTCGATAGTTGTTCATGATTGATTTATCATTATTTTTAAAGATTGGAACAACTAAAGCTCGCTTTAACGAAGTAGGAAAAATCCCAGTTACCAAGCTTAAATTGAAAATACAAGATAAAACATCAACTAAAAACCAGGACATTCTTTTAACAACATTGTTTGAGATGCCATCCAAACCAGGAGTTGAATTATTTTTTAGTGAAAGAATGGTAAAATACAGTTCTCCAGATGAGATTTCTGAAAAAACGCAACTATCAATAGATTGGTAATATTGACATATTAATCTATTTTTGTCAGCTTTATCCAAGAGGAGACTGGTAGCATTTGCACCACCAACACTCGTAAAGAACTCGTTAACAGCCTGTTTGATCAACGATTTCTTTAATTTCAACTGGATTAGGCTGTCCGTTTATTATTTCATTAACTGTTTTCCAATTCTTACGAGCATCATTACCATTGTTGATGAACTTTTGAGAATAAAAACTTTTTTTGGCTATTTCAATTTGTAGGTTAACAGAGTCACACAGCGTCAAGCTATATTGTTTCAATCTACAGTTGCTGTTATGATGTTTTTTTGCAAGGCGACAAATATAATTTCTTTTACGTATAAGTCTCAATAAATCATCAGACATCCATGGCTTTAGCTTCGTTGTTCTACTGGGAAACAACTTAATTGAAGTGCATTTTTTAATATGTCCTTTAAATATTTTAATAAAACTATCATAGGCCTTAGACACATCTTGACAAGAATAAACATCAGTCCATTCTTCAAACAATAGTAGATCCTGTAGTTGGTTGAAATCGATATGAAAAACTTCAGAGGTTCTCCGAGATGTAGATTTTGTGTGAAAGGCAGTACCTGATAATTTAATTTCAATTAGACAGTGATCTGAAATTTTTAAGTCTAATACACTGTAGGAAACTGCCGAAAAATACCTTTGATCAAATCTATGGAGTACATTATCAATACAAGTAGCTGTGGTATTTGTAATTCGCGTTGGTTCAAGAATATTATCTAATCCATGTTCAGATAATAAAAGCAGCAATCTATCCAGCATTGCATTTTGCTTGAGAAAGTCAATGTTAAAGTCACCCATGATAATTAAGTTAGGATGGGATAGATCCTCCAAAAGCACACTGAATTCATCAATAAAACTGGAGATATCTGTATAACCAAGACGATATATACAAATAACACAAACTAATTTAGAACTTATAAAGAATGTCAGACCGACCGCATTGCATGTTTGGAAAAGTAGATTAAATTGTTTGCAATTCAGACTACTATTGGCATAAACAGCGACACCTCCTGAACGTTTATTATGCAAGCAAGATGTGAATAGATCATACCCCTTTAAACCATAATTCGCGACTTCATTGTCGTAAATCCAAATTTCAGACAAGCCAATAATTTGAGGCCAAAGATTACCGGAACCTAAGTGTGCAAGCAGCTTGTCTAAATTTTTTCTTAAACTACGTATATTTTGATAAACAAGATTAAAGTTCATTGCGCTGCTCATTAAAAAAAATAATACTCATATTAATATAAACAATCATAATAAATAAATTTGTTTCGCGTCCCTTAATTAAATTGATCAGACTACCATGCAGATCATCAAAATAAAAATATTGAACAAATAAACCGACCATGTTATAGTAAAAAATATTGTAGTGTAATTGAGCCTTTAAACAACTACCAAAATGAAATTTATAAGGTTTTAATTCGATTTCAGTGTGGGAACAAAAGAAAACAAAATTATTTAATGTCAGAAATGAAATAAGAGAAAAAGATAAAATAAAAATTATAAATCGTATAAAATTTACCCGATGATATAATAATGTCAAATACATGAAAATATTAGACCAATTAAATTCGACGCGAACAACACCAAAAATTACAACAAAAAGAACTGAAACATCTGTGAATGACATTTCATATGTAAACAATACAATTATTGTAGTAATAAAATTAACAACTTTTAAAGTGTATAATAAACTATAAAAATAAAATGTAAGTACATATAGGCTATAATATATTGAAACTTTAAAATAGTGGAAAACTAAAAATATTATTATATTTACATGACAACAATTCGGAGTTGTGGATATCACATCAGTTACAATCGGCACCATTATCGAGCTCACCAGTAAGTCGTCCAAGAAATGTTTTTTCAATAAAGTTGATATCGTTCATCGATTTAATATGATAAACAATTGCGTCACTATCCTTCCTCAGTAAGATTTTCCCTTGCTTACACCACAAATATTTGAAATTTAACGTTTGTTTTATACTTTTAGCTTCTGCATACAGTTTGGTTTGGAGCGGTGAAAGATGATCCATAATACGAATAATGAGATTGTTGTGTGATGATGGGCAGCTAACCCCAAGGTCAGACGTCCGTATGTAATTTTTATTAGTTGTTTTTGATTTAAATTTTAATAAAATTTCATTTTTTAATTCGTTATTCTGTGTTTTAATTATTAACATGGGTTTTTTGGATGTGCTAGTTCGTTGTGGATCCTTATAATTAACGAAGAATGCAGGTTGAATTACACTAATGTCAGCTTTAACATCCAGAACACGAAGCAAACCGGTGACCATATCATTTTTAAGATCCATATTTAATGGAAGACCGCTGATTACTAGATCGTTTTGGATTGTGCGTTGAAATTCATTATCCAAACTTGCTTCAATTTTGTTGAATTTATAATCATGAGAAGATTGTTTTGATTCCAATTGTTTGATTTTATCCTTTCGCACCTTGTTTTCATCAGAAATTAAATTGATTTGTTGCAAAAAATTATCAAATGAGTTTGATACATATTGTTGGGAGGTTTCCACATTAATTATTCTAGCACGCAGGTCATTTAAAATTTTTAAATTCTCTGGAAGATCAGATAAATTATTCAGCACTGTATCACTGGTACTTTCCGATCCATCTATAATGGATCGACGCTTTGACGCTTTACAAGAGTTGTAAATCCAGGCTGCTGTGTTATTGCGAATATGATCAAGAAGATCAACCGGAATATCCGCACAGGCGATGTGGAAATATCCATTGCAGGTGCCTTTACAGGAAATCCCGGGATTATTTCGATTTCCTGTAACTGCAACTTGACACTTTGTACATTTTTTGGGAGCCACCACAACCACAAGTAGTAATTATACAACTTTCGCGGCCACAGAAAATTAATTTTATGACAGGGCGTATCTAATATATTATTTATATTTTATTTAATAAGCTTCTTTTAAATTATTTAATTGTTATTTTATGTAATTAAAAAATGTTTTTTTATTTTTATTAGTAATATTATATTTATTTATTTAAATTTGTTTATTTTATATTAATAATAAATATTTCGCTGGAATTTGATATTTTTGACATCCGTTCACTTCAAGAAACACAATGAGAATTAAATTATTATTTTTATTAAACGATCTTCTATATATGACTAAGTTGATTAAAGTTTTAATTACAAATAATAATAAACAGATGATAGGAGAATGATCCAATCATTTTCTAGGTTTCCAAAATTGCTGTTGATGAAAAGGGTTGCTACATAAAATTTATTCAAAATACGTACATCTCACCCTAAACTTTAAATTAACTTCCCTATTCTGACGCACAGTCACTGACTTAAAAACAAGCAATTAAATTAACTAGGACTGTTTGCTCAATTTCAGATTTTCGTCTTAACGAAGACACATTTCGTATTCTGCTTGACGTCCCAGCTAACACTCGTCTTAAAAAACAATCTTAAGTAAGACAAACGAATTTGATGGTCTTATTGGTCTCAATTTGACGTTTCCGATAAAATTATATTGCCCTCGGACATGTAAATTGTAAAAATAATGAATAAACAATTATTTAAGTTATGTCTATATTAAAATACAATTTTTATTTATTTTAATATTTGTGTCACATTTTAAAATATTAATTTGGCAGCAAATTATCTTACGTTTGGGTTTGCCATCTGTTGTAATTTTAATTTTATACTTATTTAAAAAATATGTATGAGAATAACCCAATTTTTTTATTTCTGTTCTGCAATTAATTACATAAATTTAACGCTACCATATTAACTAAATAATTGATTTTCATTTTATTTGCACAGAAATAAAATTCGTAAATACTATTTGACAGGTCTCCAATAGTCTTTGGAGAGTTTTCACAACGCAATTTTAAGACGGCTTTGCCCTTATACCAATTAAGACTTTGGTCTTAAAAAAATTGTCTTAATAAAGATATTTTTATTAAGACGGTCTTACAAGTCTTAACGTCAGAATCGGGGTGTAAGTTTTCTTCTAGCTCTTTATATAAAAAGTCCACCAGCTGAACAATAATGAACTTTCATTTATATGTAAAATAGTTTCACGAGTCAGCGGTAGATCAATTTTATTTTTACTATTGTTTTAAAAATTTTACAAATTTATTTAAGGTTGCTACAAAACTGATTAACGAATTATTTTATGGCTTGTTATTTGTGGTTTGTTGTGAAACAATGGGTATTTTCAAGTCTCCAACTGTTGTCATCATGATTAGTGAAGCCAGCACAAACTTGATTTGAAAATTTTACAGTGTTCGAAATTTTCGTAACGTTGGCCGTAAACAACATGCTGCCAACTGAAAAATATTGATACCTTTTAAAGGTAAAATTTATTTAAACCTTTCTGTAAATTCTGATCCAATTTTAATTAGTGCCTTAATTACTCAGAAAATGAAACGGAGCTGTATGGTTTTTTTCAAAAAGACAAATGATGAAAGATGAAGGACACTATAAAAGCTACCAGAACGAGAATTAAAGAATCTTAAAAAAGAAACTTTCAACTAGTCTTGAAATTTGTGTAAGCTCGCATATTATTATTTGGTATTAGTTATCAATAATTAAGTTTATTTAAATTGTAGATATTTTGCGCATGGTGCAGCGTGGCAACTACTAGCTTGGGCGGTTTGTTGTAACGACTGTACGCGAAATTATTTTTGAAACATGCCATATTAGATGGGGCAAACTGGACTGGTACACAATTATATGTAATTTTTGTAGTAATACTGTACCAATACAGTAGCAAATGTTGCAGGCGCGATAGACGGAAAGCACATGTATAAAAATGCCCATCTACTCTGGCTCCCTGTACTAAAAAGTTCAATAGTACTACTTGTTATATGGCATACTACATGCTATATCGCATAAACATAGTATATGCAATAGTTATTATATGTTTTCGGTCGTCGATGTCAGAGCTTATGGGAGTCAGATTAAATGTTTAAAAATAGTGCCTTTGGGGACTAAATGTTGAAAGGGAAAATCAATATTCCAAATAAAAAATTAGTTATTTGCAAACAAATTTTAATAATGTCGAATAATTGAATTCAAATTACATATTTTATTTGTTTAGTATATTATAATATAATAGTTCGTAGTGAAGAGAAAATTTTTTTTTTATTGTTAAGTATATGAGGCAGAGGGTGTGAATGGTGCTCGGAGCAGGAAAAAACCCAAAGAGAAACTTAATTTTTTTTGGTAAAACAGATGGACCTTTGAGCTCGGAGGAAAATTTCGTGAGTTTGTTTATATAAATAAATTTTTTTATTATATGCTCCAAACCACTTCACTTTGCCTTAATTAGGCTTACGGTGTAGAATATAATGGTTAATTATAAATGTGAATTTAACTTCGTTTATTTGTAAATAAATTCGTTACATAATGGAATAATTTCTTTGTTTGTGATTATGATGCGGGGTGTGAGAAATGTGAGAAATTTGTAAATTTTGGTAATTAATGATAACGTGTAAAATTTGTTGGATTCATTTGAAAACGGCGGCTATGCGAATCCTCCTTTATCCAGTGAAGCTACCCAGAACAAGACAAGTAGACTCGCTGAGGATCCTGTAACAAAATGGCGCCCGAGCTGGGACCTGATGGGAAGACCGTTATGGTTCCGTTAATTTTGCAAATCACGTGTTTTAGTCTAAGCATCGTGATTCTTTAATTTTTTTTGGTTCGTCAATTTTTTTATTCCGTTAATCCTAAGAAGATATCCATGCAGCTTATCTGCTTAACCTGTTTGACCTTAAGTACCGCTTCTTGTTTCACTTCTTTTCAATTTAAATTCATAAGTTTTATTAATGATAGCGGGTTGGTCAACGTTTATATTTCATATAGAGTACAGTTTTTTTGTAAATTTACTTTGCCAATTTGTTTTTTGGAATTTTGGTGGATTGTGTATAGTGAGTACGAGGAAAGAGATTGATGTTTTTGATACACGAGGTTCTCGTGAGTTCAGATCAGTCACTTTCTATCGAGTTCTACATAGGAATGCCTCACAATTTCAAAATTATTGGATTTGATTAAAATTCCTTTTTTTTCATATTGTTGAATACGACCGATGGTGGTAGAGTCTGCTGCGTGAATCAAGGATCGACTACTCAGTGATACTGTAGGTTCACATCTCTTTGACTTGCGTATGTGGCTTCTCACCAGTAGTTGTTAGCACATATGATAACCCCAATTTTAATTTAAAGTACATATATATTTAAATTATATTTCTCACATTTATTTCGCATCCCGTAATATCATCATCAAATTATATTATTTTTACATCAATATTATATTATATAAATAAATTGATAACTTAATTTTGGATTTGATAAATTTTTTGATTTTTTTTTTGATATATTTAAAAAAAAAATATTTTTGATTTGTTGGTCATAAAAGTTATGCTTTTACGTCAAATCACATTAACCCACACGCATATATATTATCATATAATTTTTTGTTTACCGCATTATAATTTTACTATTAGTTAGGTGTTTTTTTTTGAATCCGAACTAAAATTTTGATTTGAAATTTTACCCTATTTCAACTTTCATATTTACCGAATATACATAGTTTGTTTGTATTTCATTTATTAAAATGGATGCTACTGTTTACTTTAAAAATATGACACCTTCTGAATTAGAGGTCGAATTTCTTGTGAGGGGTTTATCTAGCAAGGCGACTGGTGCGGTAGAGATTTTAATGAATAGTTAGCTGCAGAGCTATTAGATTCCAATCTTAAACCGAGAAGTACTCATGTTAAGGAAAACCTAGACGTTGAGCTTGTACTTTTACAAGATAAATATGATGAACTTTCAAAATTTTGTGAAAACGAACCAGTGCCGCCCAGAATAGAATTCATAACTATCGCGTTTGCTAAAACATGTCACTATAAGGAACGAACTAAACGGTTGATAAATTCTATAGGAGACGTTCCGGTTCTCTCCAAACTCCATAGCAATTGGAGACGATCATTTAATTTTTACAAAAAACTTTGGATCGAACATAAAAATCCGGAAACTGTTATTGCACCCTTAGTACCGACAGTCTCGAATCCAGCAATTCTAAACCAAAACATAGCATCAAGTTTGTTTAATGAGAAAATTGATCATTTGCTAAACCAAAGTTCTATGTTCAGTAATAGGCAGCAAAGAGAAACAAAATCTTCTCCAGTTTAATCCCAAGTTGTTATAAATCCAGGTCAAAATCTAATTGGCTCGGTAAATCAAAGCAAAGATCCAAACTACTTAAAAGGATCAGTAGCTGATTTCTTTTCTAGTGTAGATACTCGATTGCTCCAGGTTCCGAATAGAATTGGTAATTTAAATCGAGCCGAATTCCTATTTAGACAGAATGAACAGCAGCCAATAAGGAATCCTTATGATGAACAACTCATCCGTGCTAATCCAGAAAAATTGCTACGACAACCTGCACCAGTACAAACGCCACATTTCCGGGCCGATAACTACTATAAGATTTGCCAAAGGTAGAATGTTTCATTCGATGGTAGAAGCGCGATAAATGTACATGACTTCGTATATCGCCTTGAACACATGGCACGTGATGATAACATTCCCTTAGAACATCTAACGAAACTTTTGCACCTTTTCCTGACCAAAACTGTGGAGGATTGGTATTGGGTTTTTAAATCCAACCACCCAATGGCATCATGGGCACAAATGAAAGCAGCGATTCTTTCTTACTTTAGTAGTTCCAATTACGAGGAAGAAATTAAGGAAAGTATTTTGAAGAGAATGCAGGGTAGTAAAGAATCGTTTTCGGATTTCTCATTTACCATAGAGAAAATGAATGCACGACTGCAAGATCGACTGTCCGAGCGTCAAATAATATATCGACTATGCCAGAATATGTATCCAGCCCTAAAGAACGTAACATTGCCATATCATGCCTCAATTCGATCTATTGAAGAACTCAGGGTTCTTTGTCGAGATTATGAACAACTTTGGGAGCAAACTGGGTATGATCCTAGGAAATTCATCGAGACGTTTCATCGCAGACCAAGGATTAACGAGATCAGTATGGAGTTGCAAAACCTAATTATTGATAAGCCGAAAAGTTTCAGTCTTAGTTTTGAAAATGATAACAACAATGTATCAAATGCTGAAACTTTAGAAGCATTTAATTCGGGAAACAGACATCGCCGCAATGAGAGTTCGTCAGTTCAAAACTCAAATTATGTTTCGGTTTGTTGGAACTGTAAGGACCTTGGGCACAGATACGAGGATTGCGTAAAACCATTTTTAAATATTTTTTGTTTTGGTTGCGGAGCAGCTAATATTAGGAAACCTAATTGTCAAAACTGTTTAAAGTTCGCTTCGGGAAACCGATCATCGAGTGCGGATCAGATGAGGGGATCACGCCTCGAAGAAAACAATCGGCATTAGAAATGGAAATTGCTAGACAATCCAAGCTCCTCATAAACTCGCATAATGACAACTTTAGTTTTAATAAATATAATAATAATAATAATAATTGTAATAATGAATTAGTCTCTAGACAATCCTTTTTTAAAAATATGAATTCCAAGTCTAGATGTTAGAAAATTTCACGGTTCATAAGATATTTTAGAGAAAGGCGAAAGCTCCTTAAAAATTGTATAGCTTCACTTATCAAAACTAAATCTATTAATGACCCACGTCCGCACGTAGAGGTTACGATCTGTTCAAAACAAATAATTGGTCTTCTGGACAGTGGTGCCACAATTAGTGTATTGGGTAAAAATTCGTTAGAATTCCTTAATAATAATAAAATTAAATTCCATAAGCTGGTATCTCATATTACCACAGCTGATGGGACCAGTAATAAAATTGAAGGGTATGTTAATTTACCGGTAACTTTTGGCAAGAGAACCGAAATAATTAAACTCTGTATTGTGCCCACTCTGAACTCGTTTTTGTATTTGGGAATTGATTTTTGGCGTACGTTCGATATTATTCCGAGAGTGCTGATAAATGAAATCGTAGAAGATTCGCCCCCGAAAAAGGAAAACCCCTATCTTCTATCCGTTAGAGAAGAAGATGAGTTGGACAGAGTAATTAAATTATTTCCATCTTTCACTAAAAATTGGCTTGGCAGGACTACATTACATGAACACGAAATTGATATTATAAAGGATACTAAGCCAATCAAGCAGCGGTACTATCCAGTCTCACCAGCAGTCCAAAAAGATCTTTACGAGGCGATAGATCGTATGCTCAGTTTGGGTGTGATTGAGGTGAGTAAAAGCTCATGGTATTCTCCAGTTACTATTGTACGAAAAGCGAACGGAAAGACGAGACTTTGCTTGGATGCCCGCAAGCTTAACGCAGTAACAGAAAAAGACGCATATTTTTTTTTTTAATTGACGGATTTTTAGCATGACTTTCAGAGACCAAATTCATCACAGCACTAGACCTTTAAGATTTGTTTTGGCAGATACCATTTGCGGAATTTGCTATTTGGGGTACCTAGTTGGTGACTATGGACTGAGGCCAGACCCAAATAAAATTGACGCTATTGTTAATCTTAATCCACCCAACACTGTTAAGCAAACCAGACGACTACTCGGTATGGCGGGATGGTACCGTCGTTTTATCAGTAATTTTGCAAGTGTAACCGCCCCAATCACTGAATGTTTGAAAAAAGGAAAATTCGGTTGGACCGAAGATGCACAACGAGCATTCGAGAATTTGAAAATCCTACTCACTTCTGCTCCAATTCTCGTAAGTCCATCTTATGATCGAGAATTCTTTATAAGATGTGACGCTAGCACTGAAGGAGTTGGTGCCGTACTCTTTCAGAAAAATGAAGAAGGAAATGAAAGACCCATTAGCTTTATGTCCCAGAAACTCTCGAAAGCTCAAAGAAATTATTTTGTTAGTGAATTGGAGTGTCTTGCCGCAATACTAGCTGTGAAGAAATATAAAGCCTACGTCGAAGGTCATGATTTTACAATTATAACTGACCACGCGAGTTTAAAGTGGCTAATGAATCAAAAAGACTTAGCAGGTAGATTAGCAAGGTGGAGCCTTAAACTCCAAGGTTATCGATTTAAAATCCAATATCAAAAAGGCAAAGACAATGTAGTGGCAGATATGTTGCCCCGTATTCACTGCAATTAAATTTGCGAATTCGAAGATAGTTTCGCTAAGCTCGCCACAAGGTATAAATTTGATCCATCCGATTTTCAGGATCAAGAGTTTATCACTCTTCGTGAAAAAATTCTTGCAAACCCAGAAAAATTTCCAGCATTCAATGTACGTGACAATTTTATTTTTATTCGTCTTGAGCCCAAACAAAACAGCGTTCTGTCCGATTTGTCTATTTGGAAATTATGGATTCCAATTGGCATAACACAAAAACTAATTGTTTAGAATCATGACGACCCTCTCTCATCTCATGGGGGAATTGGCAAAACCGTAGAGAAACTTCAGAGATATTTTTTTTTGGGCCGCAATGACAAAATAGATAGCTGAGTACATCAGTAAATGTTCAATATGCAAAACTGCGAAGCCTGCAAATCGGCAAACAAGACCACCCATGGGTAACGCATTCAAAGTGGAACGACCATGGCAGCGAATCAACATAGATATTCTCGGTCCATACCCCCGATCTTCACAAGGGAAAACCGTAGTTTTGATTGTATTAGATCATTTACAAAGTTTGTATTGTTGAAGCCGCTTAACAAAGCCGTATCACAAAAAATAGTCGAACATCTAATTAATGACGTGTTTTATGTATATGGTGTGCCTTAAACGATCCATTCCGACAATGGCTCATTTTTCAGAGCAAGGAATATAAAGAGATGCTACATAATTTTGGCATAACAGGGACTAAAACAGCAGTGTACTCACCACAATTAAATGCCTCGGAGAGGGTGAACCGTTCCGTATTATCGGCACTTCGAGCGTATATAGCTGATAAACATACTAGGTGGGATAAACATATAAACGAGATTGCCGCAGCTCTACGTAATGGCACACACGAATCGGTTCAAAATTTAACTCATTTTCTCCTCTTCGGCTACCATAAAATTAATCATGGTGGTGATTATGATTTATTAAAACAGTTATGAAGCATTTTCGAGGGTGAAGTTATATTGCCACTGCCAACAAGATTATCTTTAATTCACGAATTAGCAAAACAAAACATTAGAAAAGCGTACGAAAGGAGCACTAAACGATACAATTTAAGATCCCGTCCAATCGAATATCAAATCGGACAAACAGTCTTTGTTCGAACTCATCCTCAGAGTGATTCAACAAAAAATACTATGTGCAAAATTTGCTCCCAATTATTTTCAGGGAACAATTGTCCGCAAAATTGGAAACGTGAATTATGTAAACAAGGACAGTGCCGGTAAAATTGCAGGAGTGTTCCACGCTAAAGATATTCGTAACTAGTTTTTTGGTTCATTTACAGTCTTTATAGTATTTTCTTGACCGAAAGAACAAACAAAAATTTGCTTTTCGCGGGTATTCCTCAAGATCATGTACCCTGTTTTTTAATTTCAGATTTAATACTTTAATCTCGCGACTTTGTATAAAACCTGTGCTGTTACGGCTGCATTAATTAACGCGGATGACGTCAGTTAATTTGGATCCTAATTTCTTTTTCTTGTTGTTGGTTGTGCACGGAGTCCCCGATGACGTGTTGTTGGAGATTTCTGTTATTGTTAATATAGGCAATACAACCAAAAGAATTTGCATTGCGTAACTTTGCAGTTTTGTTTAATCTTGATGTTGTATTCAATTATTCGACATTATTAAAATTTGTTTGCAAATAACTAATATTTTTTTTTTTGAAACGTTTACTAGTTTTTTTTCACGACCAACTAAATGTTGGTATTAAGAGTTTATTCTCTTTTTGTTTTGTGGTCAAACTTGCACATATTATTTCTGATCCCACGGTGTTTCTTATCGCAAAAAAACCAACATCTGATGGTTAGTAATCCTATCACTGCAAATATAAATAAATGTTTTGTTCTTAAAATCAAATACAGAAATATAACTTTCAGATATAATTATCGAATCAACAGCGTTGAACTTTAAGTCAAAAGTTTTGCACATGACCTATGAATTATTATTGATAATCAACTGAGCTACAACCACCACATTCAAGAAATAGTTAGTAAATCTCTCAGAATGCTTGGTTTTATTATGCGAGTTACATCGAGTTTTTGCAATAGTCAATCATTTCTGACCCTTTACCGTGCTCATGTGAGATCAAATACTGAATATTTAACACCAATTTAAAATCCAAATTATGATGTACATAGTAAAGCTTTGAAGAAAGTTCAGAAAAAATTCACTCGCTTACTTAACTTTAGAATGAGTTACCCTACGAACCATATTCTTCCCGCCTGGAGAGATATTGTCTATACACTCGCTTCAAAATAGACGTTAAATCAATGACGACCTTACGTTATATAAAATTTAAAAAAACATAATTTAATTGGATTTAAAAATGAAAGTTAAACTGAACACAAATCCATTCAAGATCAGGAAACCCAAACATTTAATGTTAAACCGTTTAAAACAAATTATTGTTAAAACTCTCCCCTTTAATTCGTATGCAAAATGCTCATAACATTTATTTTAATGATTTAAAATTCTTCTTTAGGAATTTACCAAAAATATGTATTTAGAATTTTAAACAATTCTAATCACTTTTATTTAAGATTAAATTTAAATTTAAATTGTGATATTTTATTAATATTTTACCGCCAATTACTCGACAAAAATATTATTAAATTATTCATTGTCAGTGAGGCTTCCGTCAGGTGACACGAAGTGAATATTATTATAAAAAACTTTGGAAGTGAAGTTCTTTTAGGTAACACATTATTTTTTTTATTATTAAATGGTAAGTAATGTGATTGCTTAAATCTCAAGTGTAATCATGTGTTAAGTTTGTGTTTTTTTACTACCCCGGTAGCCAACATGGAGATATAGCCATAACTACCGCTATTATATATAGTTACATATTTATCGGAAAGCGATAACATTTACGCAAACGCAAGCAAGTTTTTACTATATAGTTAGGCATCTCGCTATTGGGTAAGTTTAGATAACCGTATTTTGTCAGACTAGACTTTCTTATAGGCGAGCACATTTTTTTCTTATCTATTTATATAGCGGAGCCTCAATGTAATTAATTAATTAATTATCTACTATCTAACTCGGTAAACTTTAAAAAAAAAACATATTCTTAGCGATCCCGGCAGTGATAGGATTACTAACCATCAGATGTTGGTTTTTTTGCGATAAGAAACACCGTGAGATCAGAAATAATATGTGCAAGTTTGACCACAAAACAAAAAGAGAATAAACTCTTAATACCAACATTTAGTTGGTCGTGAAAAAAAACTAGTAAACGTTTCAAAAAAAAAAAAATATTAGTTATTTGCAAACAAATTTTAATAATGTCGAATAATTGAATACAACATCAAGATTAAACAAAACTGCAAAGTTACGCAATGCAAATTCTTTTGGTTGTATTGCCTATATTAACAATAACAGAAATCTCCAACAACACGTCATCGGGGACTCCGTGCACAACCAACAACAAGAAAAAGAAATTGGGATCCAAATTAACTGACGTCATCCGCGTTAATTAATGCAGCCGTAACAGATTACTTAAATAATGTTAATTAATAAAAAAATTTGTATTGAAAATTTCAAATACTATTAGTATGTCGTATTAGATAAAAAATGACTTTAAAAAATAATAATTAAATTCCTTCATCATATATTTTGTTTATGGTGTCTAAAATACTAATTTGCATTTTGCAAAACTGGGCTGGTGTAATATTACCTTCGTTTACTTGCTTCGCCACAGTTTCGAAAAATATTGTCATTGGCGTCTTAGGTTCTTCCTGACGTTGGTGAAGGTTTCTCCGGAATCTATTCACGAAATTAAAAAAAATTAATCAGGCAACACTTACATAATTATATCCCTCTAGCTCTTGTGTGAAGTTAGCCACGCCCCGTTTTATATTATATTTTATTCCAAATACACTTTATATGTGAAGTTAGCCTTGAATTTAGTTATATGAAAAATAAAAATGTTTATCAATTATTTTAATTCGCAAAACACACAAAATAAATGTAATAATTTAATAAAATGAAGTAAAATAATTTTTTTATTAGCTCATAGTTTTAGCAGATTATGATAATTTGGTTATAAGATGGAAAAACACATATCTCATATTTAGGAAAACACGAAAAAATCGTTCCGGTGCAACCTAGCGAAATTTGGACTAAAATTTCCATGCAATTTATTTTCATCAAAATAAACATTTTAATTTATTACTGGATTTCATTAAATTATTCATGCAATACTATTAATTATTTGATGTAAAATCATTAAAAAATAACAAAAATTATCGAATATGCTTGGCTCCACTACTTGAAGCACAATTAGAATTTTTTGAAGAACTTGTCCCTTAAATTCCTCCACCTTGTTGAATAACTTACTTGGAATATTTAATTTTTGGGATAATTCACTAAACGTTTATCCCCCGTTGATAATCATTTTTATATTTTTGATGTTTTTATGATATGAAAATTCGTTTTTACGAAAAATAATAAAATAATATTTTCTGCCATATTTGTTTTTGAATTTCTGTCCGAAAACCGCCGTTGTAAACCGTCGTAAAGTTAGTAGTCAACAATAATGCCTTGCAGTTTTTTGAAAATACAAATTCTAAATTAATGAACTTGTATAGTTCGGGACATTTACGGTTCAATTCTCAAAAGAATAATATGTAACCAAAAAAGTTCCGAAAGCTTAAGAAGTAATAAATATTAGTAAAAAAATATTTGAGTTAAATACCTATTATTTAAATTTTTGTAACATAACAGGATGTTTGCGTGCATTATTAGTACATCACGTTGAGTTGAAATTGCATATCGGGATTTTTTTTCGTATCAGTTAAAAGAAACGAAACGAAACATAAAACAAACATAATTTCAACTCATGATGAAATTAAAATTAAAATTGAGTCGTTGATTAATTTCCTACAGTTGCCCAAGAATGGAAAAACCAAATAATGATAATATTAATGATAATGCCCAACAAGGCAAACAATTATTTTTTGCAGTTTCGCTAACAGAACAAGTTATTTTAAATAATAAACAATTTCAAAGTTGATGGTACCGTGATACTGACCATATACGCTTCGGAAAATACTCATGCTCAGAAAAAATATTTGATAGGCCACTCAAACAATGAGCTTTAAACCTTAGCCTAAGAACTAAAAATATAGTTTCAAACTTAACTTTTAATCAATAATTTTTTTTACACTAGATGTGAAAAATCATAAGAATTCCGTCATAAGAATTCACACAATCGGCTCTTTTCATGAGCACGTAGTTTGCTTAACTTTTTGAAGTGCGATCGGTGTAACTGGCGCAATTGGTGCTTGATTTACTTCTTGCAGCTTTCTTTAATTTTGTGGTTTGCTAATGTTGACTTTCTCTTGTAGGTATAGTCCTATATTAAAAAAGGCTGGAACCATTAGATCAGTTGACCGATTACACGGTTCGGAAATTGTTCTCGCAACAAATTATTTTTGAAAGAGCGGCCATAGTACCATTGCTGAAACCATATGTAACAATTGTTGTTGCTGCCTTGCAAGAGTGAAAAGAGGGAGTCCTGAATCATTGTTCTGTAGCGATCTCCAGTTATCGTAATGCTTGCACTTGCATCATTTTCAAAGAAATATATGATACATAAAACTTGTGCAACGTTATGTCAAACTTAATAGTCGCGTGAAGTGAGTGAGCCTCATCGATCATCATAATATATTAAAAAAAAATTGTTATTCTTGGCCAGATCTAGGACAGCTATGAACTGATAAATTCTATAATTTCAAAAAATGTGCTTGTTATTCGCTACAAACGCACAATTCCTATCCGGAATGGTATTCAATTAAATAGATCAAGCTATTATCTGTTAAATAATACTTTCGTAAAAAATTAAATAAAACCAAGGATTCTAAATAGCACTCAATGTTTTCAGTACTAAGATCTCGAGAGTCAAAAAGAAACAAAAAAATTTGTTATAAGAAATACTTGAATAATATCGAAAGCTCAATTTTTAGCAATCCCAAATTATTTTGCTCCTATTGCAAAAAAATAAAATAAAAACTCGATACCATCTAGTACGTATTATGATAACACACATGCTTCAGATCATAAAACTATAACAAATTTATTCTCAGTCTACAATAATAATAACATACCAATACTGAATCCTAGCAGTTTAATTGAACGTAATTGTTACTCGATACTAAACGATTTTTGTGTTTCTTATGAAGAAACTTATACCAATTTGATAAATCTCGACACAAATAAGGGCCATTTTTTATCAAAAATGTTTCTAGTTCTATTTATATATACCACTAACAATTATTTTCAACAAATCCTTGCAGAAAAGTATTTTTCCCAGTGAATGGAAAACAGCGAAGGTTGTACCCATCTTTAAAAGTGGAGACATCAACAATATAGCAAATTATAGACCAATTTGTATTTTAAACGTGTTTTGTAAAGTTTTTGAAAAACTAGTTTATACTAAATTATTCAATAATACTAAAGATAAAATATCGAAATATCAGCACGGGCTTTTTCGCGGTCGTTCATCTTTAACCAACCTTCTATAATTTACTGAATTCGCTTATCAGTATATAGAGTTTTTTCAAAGGCTTTTGATAAAGTAAATAATTCTCTCTTCTTAAATAAACAACCAAATTATTGCGTGGGTGGTCATAATCTTAGCTGGTTGACCTCCTACTTGAGCAATAGAGTTTAATATGTTGAAATATAAGGAATTCGAACTAATGAAATAGTTTCCTCATCAGGTGTTCCACAAGGTTCAACCTTGGGTCACTATTATTGTTACTTTTTATTAATGATCTTTCAACCAATCTGGAAAATAATATGTTATTATTGCTGATTGTGAGAAGTTGCAAAAGGATCTTAATAGTTTATTTGACTGGTGCCAGCTAAATTATATGGAATTAAATATAAATAAATGTTTTGTTCTTAAAATCAAACCCAGAAATATAACTTCCAGATATGTACAATTATCGAATCAACAGCGTTGAACTTGAAGTCAAAAGTTTTGTCCATGACCTAAGAATTATTATTAATAATAAACTGAGCTTCAACCATCACATTCAAGACATAGTAAAACTCTCAGAATGCTTAGTTTTATTATGCGAGTAACATCGAATTTTTGCAATAGTCAACCATTTCTGACCCTTTACCGTACTCATGTGAGATGAATATTTAACACCAATTTAAAATCCAAATTATGAGGTACATATAGTAAAGCTTTGGAGAAAGTACAGAGAAAATTCACACGCTTACTTAACTTTAGAAGGTTACCCTATGAACCATGTTCTTCCCGCCTGGAGAGATATTGTCTATACATTCGCTTACGTTATATAAAATTTAAAAAATCATAATTTAATTGGATTTACAAATGAAAGTTAAACTGAACACAAATCCATTGAAAACCCAAACATTTAATGTTAAACCGTTTAAAACAAATTATTATTAAAACTCTCTCCTTTAATTCGTATGCAAAATGCTCATAACATTTATTTTAATGATTTAAAATTCTTCTTTAGGAATTTACAAAAAATATGTATTTAGCATTTTAAACAATTCTAATCACTTTTATTTAAGATTAAATTTAAATTTAAATTATGATATTTTATTAATCTTTTTAATTATTTTTAATTTAAAATACTAATTCTATTTTGTTTTATTATAATTAATATTGTAAATCGTGTTTATGCTAGCAAGTAATTGGCAAATTTTTTTTCGTTTTCGTTTGTTAGCTAATTTTGAAATAAATAAATAAGAATTGTTCAAATATACGAAAATATGCTAAGCATGACCATTTTGGTTTATTCTGCAATAGTGTATAGTGTAAAAATTTTCCTAATTTAAAGTCTAAAATAAAAAAAATACCTGACTCTATTCAAAAATAAAGAGTTAAAAACTTTTTAAGTCGGAAAGGGGCCTTTTACTCACTCTATAACCGAAAATAAATGTGGTTCATATGAATGTCGTAAAATAATCAGCGGCAAGGATTAATGACATTTCGTGGTGGAAGCTATATTTGTACTCAGCAAACTAACCAAAAGAATAATAAAGAAAACTAATCCTTGATTTAACGACTACTGCTCATGCTGCAAACAACAAACGAAATATTTTACAAAAAAATCATCAGAATTATATAAGTTTGTGCACTAAACGTAAAACTAAAAAGACAACAAACAAGTGTACACTTCCAAATATGTGATACAAAATCGTGTTCTTGAGTGCCATGTGAGTTTAATGTAGATTGAGCCTTATTTACGTACAAGAAAGGGATGCAATTACTTGTTTGTTGTCTTTGATGACTTCACAAAGTATATTTTCGTTAATTTATAACAAATGGTCTAGCTTTAAAACTTTGTGCTGTCTGGAAGAAGAGGTTGATTATATCAGAATTAAAATTATCTATGAACACAAAACTAAAGTTTTTATGTATGACAAGCTTATCTCGCAATTATGAACAAGTAAAATAAAAACAAAAAAAGATTTAAATAAAAAGCCTGTAAGGCGTCATTTGTCGTAATTCAAAGTCGAAAGCTACAATAATTGACCACATATATTTCATTGGCGTATACTCCATATCAAATTATTCTAAATGTATCTGACAATGGTCGTCATATAATATATTATGGATGCATAATAGTGGATTATGTAAGTTAACATCTCAATGTAACGTGTGAAATGCTGATTCAACTTATTATAGAAACATGAGCATCCGCCACGCGTATCCGGATAAATTAGTTCAACACCAAAAAAGTCGAATCAACAAATATTTTATAAATTTTCCATTACTGCTTTTGCTGAGGAAAGCATAATGTTTAGTATAAGAATATAATTTTTTAGATTGTAAAGTTAGTTTATTATCGTATTGTGAACTTAAATGTAACATTTTGAATTAATAAAATTATTTTTTTTAAGTTTCACGGATAAAACTCGTTAACTGGCGCCGAAACAGGGACCTGATAATTAAAAAGTGAATATTTATGGAAAAAAGTGAAGTGATAACTTTTAAACTCAAATATTGTACCCCGTTGAACACAATAAGTTTGTGACAAGTGCTTTACTAAGTCGTATTATACCCAGGTGACCATAATACGCCTACCTCACATTCGCTTAAATTCTGTGAGTGCTACGTACCGTAGTAGGCTGTTTGTAATTGTAAACACTGACGGCTAAAAAGGAAGAAAACGGACCACCCAGAATAAATCAGGCCAAGTGTACATATTACCCGGAGTGCACTATAAAGATCTTCGCGGAAACGCTAATCCACGAATCACTCATTAGGAGATATCCTCGCCAATGAAGCACATAATAATTTTGTAAGTAATAAAAACAAAAGATTAATAAAAATTTTATACCGACATAAATAATAATAAAAGTGAATAAATATTAAGTGAAAATAATAAATTTACGCCTAATAAATTAAGTGCATATTAATAAATCTTAATCAATTATAATAAAAATGGAAAGACAAATAGAAGCACTACAGGATGCCGTAAAACAATTAACTGGAGCACTTAACGCTCACATAGAACAGTCAAAAATGATTGAACGAAGGCTTCAGAAATTAGAACAACCACGACCACGGCAGGAAACGACTAACTTAACGTCACCTAAGAATGCGGAGGATTTAAAAGAAATCAGTAAATTACCAGACTGCGTTAAAGAATTACAACCGTTTGATGGCAACCCAACACAATACCTTTCTTGGGTTCATAGTGTAGAAAATATCTTAAGTGACTACCAGATCATGCGTGACAGACCAATCTATCGTGCCATCTTGCAAAGTATAAGGCAGAAGATCAGGGGGAATGCCGACTCCGCCCTAATATCATACAATATATTCGACGACGAATGGGCATCAATAAAAAAATGTTTGTCCCTCCACTATGCGGACAAACGGGATTTAAGAACACTAGAATACCAACTGGGTAATCTAACGCAAAGAAACAAGTCGATAGATGAATTTTACGCCAACGTCAATCACCAATTCTCCTTGATTGTAAATAAAATTAAAACAGAGGACTACTCGACCGACACAGTTACAGTACTCATAGAAACCTATCGAAACAGAGCACTCGATGTCTTTATTCGAGGATTGAATGGGGATTTATCGAAAATACTGATAATCCAGAAACCAACGACGTTGCCTGAAGCTTATGCATCCTGTCTAGAAATTCAAAATTTAAATTATCGGAACCTCACTGTGCATGATAGGAATTCGAACAATTCGATAACAGCACCTATCAATCAAATCTTCGCCCGAACGAATGTCAATCAATATGACCATCGCAGGAATCACAACCAAATAGCATTACCTCAAAAGAATCAGGCATACAATATCCAACATAGGAATATCAGAGCACCACCAAGGCCAACACAAGCCAAACCACCAGAGCCAATGGATATTGATCCGTCGACAAGCAGACAGGTCAATTACATAAATCGTCCAGTGCTACCTGCTCAGTTAAGTTCACCCGCATTCAAACGAGAAAACTCGTATTACAATGAGCCACGGAAACAACAGAGAATATACAATATAGAGACACAAGAAGAAGAGAAGCAATACACACAGATGGTAAACGAAAATACGGACATCGAAGAATCAACAGAATACGAAGAAAGTGAAGAGAATGCCGAGTTAAATTTTATGCTGGAAGCCTCTCTAGCATACCATACATAAAGTACCAAACGAGGAATGGCGATACGCTCAAATTCTTGATTGATACAGGTGCAAACAAGAACTTCATCTGTGATCAGTTAGCCGAAAATTCGACGGCAACCAATAACAAATTCAAAATTAGATCAGCCGGGGGGCAAATCGAAATCAGCAGAAAAATATGTGGACAATTTTTTAAGAGTGTCGGAATCAACACAAATATAGAGTTTTTCGTTCTTCCGGGACTAAAGACATTCGATGGCATAATAGGTGATGACACTCTAAAAGAACTCGGTGCAATTATCGATCGGAAAAACAACACCCTGACACTTAACTCAAACATTAAAATACCATTGTATGAGAAGCATACACCCCAAGTGAACAATTTAGAAATCCGAGATAACCACCTATCCACCGAATTAAAGAATAGCATACAAGTAATGCTCTCAAAATATAAAACGCTGTTTGGACCAGTAAACAATATAACACCCATAGAAACCACTGTAAGAGCCGAAATCAAGACAACAACAGATGAAGCGATCTACACAAAATCTTATCCCTATCCAGTTAATATGAGGAAAGAAGTCGAAGAACAAATCAACAAACTCCTAAAGGATGGGATCATACAACCTTCAAGAAGCCCATATAATTCACCTATCTGGGTAGTGAAGAAAAAATTAGACGCCTCCAATACACAAAAATACAGAATGGTCATTGACTATAAACGTCTAAATACTGTCACCATCGCGGACACTTATCCAATTCCGGATATATCCAATACAATCGCGAACCTCGGGAACTCTAGATTTTTCACGACAATTGATCTCACCTCTGGGTTCCACCAGATCAAAATGAAGGAATCAGATATTCCTAAGACGTCGTTTTCCACCATGAACGGAAAGTATGAATTTTTGAGGCTTCCCTTTGGTCTCAAGAATGCGCCGGCCATTTTTCAACGAATGATCGATGACGTGTTAAAAGAGTATATTGGGAAAATTTGCTACCTCTACATAGACGATGTTATAATCTTTGGAGGCAAAACAGAGGAAGAACATCTAAGGAACATTGAAATGATATTAAGCAAACTCGAAAAAGCCAACCTACGGATCAATTTGGATAAAACAGAATTCCTAAAGACGGAAACGGAATTCCTAGGTTACATCATCACTAACCAAGGTATTAAGGCCGACCCAAAGAAAGTAGCTGCCATTAGTAATATTAAAATACCGGAGAATCTGAAGGACTTAAAATCATTTCTCGGATTAGCATCTTATTACAGACGTTTTGTGAAGGACTTCGCAAAGATAATAGCCACTGACAAATCTTACAAGAGGTGAAAACGCTCAGATTAAAGCTAATCAGTCGAGGAAAATAAAAATCAGTTTGGATCAAAATCAAATTCGGGTATTCCAACAAATCAAGGAACTGCTATCATCCTCAGAAATATTAATGTTTCCCGATTTCAATAAACTTTTTAACCTAACAACCGACGCCTCGGATATGGCGATAAGAGCCGTATTATCGCAGGGGGATATGGGCAAAGATAGACCGATCACGTATATTTCTAGGTCTTTAAATAAAACCGAAGAAAGCTACGCTGTCAACGAGAAGGAGATGTTGGCAATCATTTGGGCCCTAGACAACTTAAGAAATTATTTATACGGCGCGAAAAAAATTAAAATCCTTACAGACCATCAGCCGCTCACATTTGCTCTGAGCAACAGGAATAACAACGCCAAACTAAAGAGATGGAAGGCGCGTTTGGAAGAATATAATTATGAACTTGTGTACAAACCAGGTTGCACCAACAAAGTCGCTGATGCCCTATCCAGATTGGAATTGGAGGCAAACACGTTGTCCACAAACGAAACAGCCCATAGTGCCGAGGAGGATTCTACGGACCTAATAAGATATTGCGATGCTCCAATCAACGCATTTAAGAACCAGATCATATTTCAAAAAGGACAAGATATTTATGTCCATGAAGAGCCGCATCCATCATACCACCGACATTATATTAGCAATCCAGGGTTAAATAAAGACATTCTAAGTAAAATCCTACGAGAGAATCTAAATCCGAATACGATCAATGGGATAAAGATACCTGAGGAATACATCCCACTACTACAGGAAGTCTTTAAAGAGCATTTCTCAACTTACAAGATTCGCCTAACCCAGAGAACAGTTACGGACATTGCTAACGAAGAAAATAAGTTTGCGATTATAAAGGAGGAACATAAGAGGGCACACCGCAATCATATGGAAAATAGGAAACAGATTTTGGAAAAATACTATTTCCCTCAAATGGCTAGTCTAGTAAAGAAATATACTCAAACTTGTGACACATGTAACATCAACAAATATGATAGACATCCAAACCATGTGCAAATCCAAGAAACACCTATTCCTACGTACCCAGCTGAAATACTCCACATTGATATAATGGAAATCAAGAATGAGAAATTCATTTCCTGTGTAGATAAATTCTCTAAATTTGCTAAATTCTTTCGTGTAAAATCCAAATCCATCACACACATAAGAGACAAGCTGATTAAAGCACTACATTATTTTTCCGTACCTAAAATGCTGGTAATGGACAATGAAAGGAGTTTCGTAAGTCCCATAATCACTGACTACCTCAAAACCTTGGGAGTCGAAATCTACCTAACACCTACACAAAGGAGTGAAGTGAATGGGATCGTTGAGAGAGTCCACTCTACGGTAATCGAAATTTTTAGGTGTCTCCAGAATGAATATAAAGAATTAACGGTGAAGGAGCTGATCAACATCGCGGTGGACCGGTATAACAATTCTATACATTCAGTCATTCAAGAAAAGCCCAGCGACATATTCTTCGGAAGAACTCATAAGATTAACTATCAAAATTTAACGGATTTCAAGACCAAACTTAATGAAGATATAATCGAAAGGATCAGGAAAGCACAGGAAACCAAAATCGCAAGAGAAAATACGAGGAGAAAAAAGCCAAAAACTTACGAGGCGGGTGATACGATCTTCACAGCAATTAAACAAATCCAATCAAAAAATAAACCGAAATTTCAGAAAGAAACTGTAGCAGAAGATAACAATGTTACAGTTACCACGACTTCAGGAAAACGAATTCATAAAACCCAGATTAAAAATCTAACACAATAAATCACTCTATTTTCCAGATCATGGCTATGGGGCCTAACATTAACCTTAAACATCTATGAATACGATGCCCCAATAGTAACCTTAAAACAAGGGAATGGACGGATAATCAATGGAAATTTCAAACTAATCCATGTCATTAATTTACAAAATTATGAAGAACTAATCGATCGGATAACACCTACAATAAATAGCATCCAAGGAAGTAAACTTCGACCTCAACTAAATTATCAGATAGGACAAATATCCCAATTAATTTTGGAACTGAAGAATCAAAAAGCAAAAAACAGAAGATCTATAGATTGGATTGGTAGCGCCTGGAAATGGATCGCATGCTCACCTGACGCCACAGATTGGGACCAGATAGTGAGAAGTCAAAATCAAATAGTCGGCAACAACAACCAGCAGTACAAAATCAATAGGGTTTTGATCGACACTTCACAACAGATGCTTAACGAGTACAACAAAATCGTTGAACACCTGGATATGGAGCATGATGACCGAACAGAACAAATACTATTTAATCGACTTACGCTCATCAAGGAAGAAGTTAAAGAAATAGTTCGCGCTGCGCAATTAGCAAAAGGAAAAATTATCAACACCAATCTATTGGACAAAGGAGAAATCAACCGGGTGATCATGGAAATAGAAACTTTGCCATACTCCAATGATATAGAAGCGTTAGAATATGCGGAACCGATGATGATGGTTAAAAACTCTACAATCCTGTACGTCATAGCTATACCGAAGACGAGCAACCAAAATTATAATCATATAATCATAAGATCAACAATTAACCAAGACAAACAGATCTACCTGGAGTTCAAAGAGCCTCTGCTCAATCAAAATGAAATTTATGGAATAACAAAGGACATTTTCCGAGACATAACAATATGTGAACAAAGTAAGCTGAAAAAACTAACTGAAGAGCACTGTGTTAGTCAATTAATTAAAGGATTGAGTGCCAGGTGTGATTTTCAAGTCAATAGCAACCAAGTTATCGAAACCCTAAACGATAACACAATTTTTCTGAATAACTTCAAGGGGAACGTCATCAGTAGCAACTCCAGTAAGAGTTTGGAAGGCAATTTTTTAATACAGTATCACAACGAAACAATAAACATTAACGGTGCCACGTTCACAAACAAGGAAATAAGAACATCCCAGGTACTGCCACCTGTGCTACAAACAAACATTACCGAGAGAAGCATCAAAATCGATTCTGGATACTTGCATAATTTGTATCTAGACAATATTAAAAAAGTTCAGCAACTATTCAGCAACCACAAAAAGGCTGCTTTCATCGACTTAAGCATCATAATCGTCATCATATGCTTAGTTAGCATATCTCTTATCAACAAAGCAAGAGTAAGGAGCCAGAGAAAGACCCTATTTATAAACAAACCAGCCCAACAGGAAGAGATTTCCGGTAACCTCAGAGGAATCCAACCCATTAAATTAAATTTTTGACCCACGAGACGTGGATCTTTGAAGAGGGAAGAGTTAACATCTCAATGTAACGTGTGAAATGCTGATTCAACTTATTATAGAAACATGAGCATCCGCCACGCGTATCCGGATAAATTAGTTCAACACCAAAAAAGTCGAATCAACAAATATTTTATAAATTTTCCATTACTGCTTTTGCTGAGGAAAGCATAATGTTTAGTATAAGAATATAATTTTTTAGATTGTAAAGTTAGTTTATTATCGTATTGTGAACTTAAATGTAACATTTTGAATTAATAAAATTATTTTTTTTAAGTTTCACGGATAAAACTCGTTAACTTGTATTAAAGAAGTAAAAGTGAAGATTATTGCTCATTTTGCTGATTATTGGAAATTTTTGTGATTATGCGATACATTTTATTCTTGCGTCTTGGAATTTTTTTACAAAAATTGTTCGAGCCAGCAACTGGGCTTTTGTCGAATAGCTTATCACAATTTATGCTTATTTCACGACAACCCTTCTCATTAATTTTTATAATAACCGTTCGTTCTGAGAAAAAATTCTAAATGTAGTTTCCCAAAGCTAGAATTCACCGCAATTGATTTCTTCCACAACTTTTATTACAAACACAACAATATATTTTAAGATAAATTGACAAACAACTGAAAAAACTTTAACTAGATACCGAATATTATAAATGAATATTGGTATCTCATATTAATTAATTTGAGAGTAAATTTGAGAAAAATATTAAAAAATACATTCTGCGAAAATATGCGGCAAACACTATTTGCTGTAACGCAAACAAAGCAACATGATCGAAAATTGATGCAAAATGATACAACATGGTTTTATTCTAGTGCAACTTTCTGCGAAACGGTGAAACATTATGCAACATGTACCATAACTGCAATATCCTGAAAAATGGTGCAACATCACACAACAAGCTGCCACATCATTAAACACGACACAGAATGACCATCTTTTCGGACAGCACCAAAATATATTCTCCAGAAACCTGAACTCACGTAATCATTTCCTTGTAAACTGTCTCGCCAAATTTTTTTCAAAATCGTCAAAACCAAATAAAATGTTAATAAAAGCCTAAGGTCCCAGCAGAAAACTCATCTGAATCGATTTCTTGCACTCGAAACAATTTTCACATCAATTTTCATAAAAATCGTTGAAGCTAAATAAAAAATAAAAATTGGACAAAAGCCTAACTGAAAGACCCGATCCAAAACGGGTTTTCCTGAAATTTCGTCATTTTTATCCAAATGGTTCAGACCCCTATAGAAATCAATTGTTTATATTCGAAAAACCACTTTCACCAGTTTTCATCAAAGTTGCTTGATGTGTGAATAAATTTCTAAATTGGAAACAGGGCTTCACTGTAGGCCTCTATATAAATTTTCCTGTGATCACATACTGTCGCGGTTCCTGACACTGCCACTCGAAAACGCCCATTTATCAATTTTTAAAAACGAGTAAAACCGCTTCTATCAGCACGTTCTTTGGACATAATCATAGCTTCCTCTATCTCTCCAACTTTAATTCAATGAATGACTAGCAAAATTTAGGAAACTTGGTTGATATTATCATCAGTAATTTCAGTTTTTGGACGTTTCGAACGATTATCGTCACCGGGTCACCTTTAAATTCAGCTCCTCAAAATTTCACGACGTTAAATGATGATGCAGGGACCCCGTGCACAGTGTCTAACTTGTCTTTGATTTGATTCAAATATTAATATTTAATGAAAGCTCGATAATTGATTATTTTTAATTTCACAAAAATACTCAAAAAAATTATTTTTCTGGTAGCAACGATATACTCGGAAGTAAACCAAATGTCAAGCTTAAACATATTAATATTAATATGTACAAATAATCTCATAACGGGCCTGTTATTCGGTAGTAATTTTAAAACTGTTGCATTTCACAGTAAAGACTGCGTTGTATTAAAACCGACCTGTCAATTAACTATGTATATGCATTCTATTAGAAACTATGACATAGTTTAAAACAATTACCTTTCCGTATTCTATTCAACAACAAACCAATCAATGATTATTAGGGCCCAGGATCGAAATTGCATGCATTAAAATTATAATGCTGCATTTTTACTGCGGTATACTCTGCCTAAAACTAAAACCATGTTTCCTCTGCCATGCAGATAAAAACACTTACCCAGTACAAATAAATTTACAAAAAACATAAAAATCAGCTCCAGATTAAAAACAAGAACATCTTGAACAAAATTTTCTTAAAAAACTTTTTTTTTTTTAAGTTTTAAGCAAACTTCAAACAAATAGCAGATAAGAACTTCTGAACAAAAAAAAAAAAATCCAACTCAAAGAGAACATAAAAACACAAACAACTATTTTAAAAACGTGACAAAAGTATTAAAATAAAACTTTCTCAAGAATATTAAAAGTAATAAAGCAACAACGTCGAATAGCACAAAAAAAGCTTTAATAATTTTCAAATCACTATCATTAAATTAAATTTTGTTTTTTTGGTTATTTATTTTCATTTTTTGATAAGGGGAAATTGTTTTTTTTCCATGATAAAGTGGTTTGCTCATTTAATAAATTTTTAAATCGATTTCCTTCCGATTTAGAGATGTTATGCGAATGTCGTTTACATAATAGGGGTTATTCTTAATGATTATGTATAATGAATAAATTTCAATTGTTGTAAGTTGAACACGTTAACATTTCGTAAAAAGATATTAATTCTAGGTTTTGCTGGTACGCTACAAATCGGCCATTTATATTCTAAATTTGTGAAATAATACAAATTTTACCTAGCTTGATGTTCGAATTCATTAAAATGGTAAAGTGACTTTTTTATCACCTCTCTTTTGTGGCACTGTTCTGACTTTAACTGAGAATAGAGAATTATACAAAAATTATATAGCTTTTTTGTCAATTTATTTGTTTCAAGCTTACTGAGAATTCATGATAAATCAAAGTTTTTATAAATAAGGAAATTCTTTTTCCCATCGAAATTGGAAAGGAAAATATTTTCCAATAAAAATTTGTTTCCAAAAATTTTTCTACTGACTGTTTAAAACAGTATGTCGGAAATTAATAATTTTTTACAAAATATCCATTTTTGAAACTACAAAATCTTTAATGCAAATTGTTATTAAAAAATCGCACGCACATGGGGTAAATCTTATAAGTGCAGCAACAGTAAGTTAAATGAACTTTGGCTAATAAAAACTTGCTTCTTTATACATATTATAACGACATCTGTGGGTCTATTATGAAGTTTTCGACTGCGTTTTTCTTTAGATAAAGTCGACTATTTTACGACAGCTCTTGAGGTGTCGAGTACATAAAAGAAAAATGTTAAGCGTTGAGAAGTAAAAAAGGTTTATTAGTAAAAATAAATTAATAATTTAATCTTATAAAATTTTAATTAATGAAAATTAATTAATTTAAATTTAATAAAAAATGATTAATTTAAATTTAATATTTTTGATAAATTCCAACAATAAATATTAAATTTATTAATAAATTATATTTTTTTTATCAAAATGTGAGTATGATTTTAATTTTGTAAATTTTTATATTAGTGTTTTAGTTTGTTATATTAACAATAAACTTTTTTGTGTTTTATATAATATAATTTTCCCTATAGGGCCAGAATTGTCGACATCGTCGAAAATAAAAATTCAAAAATAGCGATTTTCGACGTTGTCTAAAAAAAATTCGCGCGTCGAAAATTTCATAACAGAAAATTTCGTATATCAATTTTGTCTCAAAATGTGTGAAATGAAATAAGTGTAACCAGAAAGATATAGTATAAGTAGTAGCTTTTGTGTTTGTGTTAGTTTCCGGCGTATAATTGTTTTACAGTACATCCAAGTCACGTGTCATTCTTTTTCTGTGTATTCATATTAACCTTTTGAGTGCCAATATGATTTCGGCTAGCGTATTGAGAAGCACGATCGCGCTTCTTGGCACTGAAAGGGTTAATCATTGTAAACGCCATATTTTTGTGTTGCTATGTATTTTCGATTTTTTTTTATTAACAAATACAAAGACATAATTGTGTATTAAACACTGTGTACGTATTCGATTTTTTTTTGCTTCACTCATTCTAAATGAGTAACTCACGAGACAAAATCGATATAATGAGCTACAACGCTAGAAAAGTAAATTATACAAAATATTTTATACAGTATATCTACCGGGATGGGGGGGATACAGAAAGTCTATCCCATGCAAGGCTTCCATCAAAGGGGGATGTTCTTAAAAGATTCTATTATCGCCATTTAGAACAAAAAATGACTGTTAAGCAAAGTATTCGGAATGCAATAGTTAGAGTTATGGAAATTTGGGAAAAAGCCAGAATTCCTTCCTAAATGATTGACTCAGTCGAAAGGAAATTAAACAAACCTGTTGATGAATATTTGCTTGTAAAAAAGAATCGGAAAACCAATCTCGAAAGTTATCGAATGAAAGAAAACATATTCAAAGCAGATTTGGTTGAAATATTTGACATAGATGTTAAGGACGCATTAACTATATAATGAAAAATAAAGATGACAAAACATTTCTTAAAAATTTAAGTTTAAATATCCAAAAACAAAAAGCAAACCAAGAAGTTGTTGATACTCTTTCTGAGATTATGGATTCTGACGATTTCAGTGAAAACAGCTCCAACACATGTGATGAGTATCAGGCTCCTTCGACCAGGATCTGCAAGGGAAAGGCGAAACCTTCCTTGCAAAAATCTGTTTTTAAAAAGGATGTTATTGCATCTATTGACCGAGTGAACCCTACTGATCCCCCCACTGCAATGCAGTGCTTTTTTTTGTCTGTAGTTCAGGCATTGGTTACACCAATAGCAGATATTTCATTATCACGAAGCACAATACGTCGAAAAAGAAACCAAATTCGTAAAAATGTAGTAGAATCGGATCAAGCTTCATTTATTTCACAACATATGCAAAATTACTATGTCGAAGCTATAAAAAGTCAACAGCATAGGGACAATTTTTTTGAACTATTGAGGTTAAGTTCCGTGCACCCGGGGCCTTACATCAAGCTCGTTTGATGGCAAAAGAAATTTATTAAACATACTTGTTTCAAAACCAGTTCATCCTTACTGTAGCAGAGAAAAAACTAGTCACTGATGGTCGTTACTGGAATGAAGCCCCCATAGCCGAGAAAGCCCCTTTTTAGCTATCCTAATAAAAATATTCGTACAGCGGCATCGAAAGCATTTCGTCGTCATCTCTAGTATTTTTCGGAATATCTCATTGGACTAGCCTTTTTCGATTCTCGAGTAACAGTTGAGTCTAAAAGAGAAATGGTTAAAAATCACATGCTACCACCAAAAGCTAAAGCGTTAAAAAGACTCGACGGTAAAATTTTCAATCATCAGAGCCTAATTGAGTCCTTTATTACCCATCGTACAACTAATTTCTTTGACTTGTTAGTCAATGAAGGACGAGAAAAGGCTGCGTCATATCTTACAAAGAACCCCACTGAATGGAAGGACGATGCAATTTTTATTGAAATGGGGGAAAAAGTACGTCAGTTAAAAGTAGTAAACGACTGTGCAGAGCGAGGTATTGCACTAATTCAAAAATTTAACAATAGCATTACTAAAAATGAACAGCAAAAACAATATTTGCTTCGGTTAGTCGATCTACATAGAAAGAAATTTCCCACCGCTTCGAAGGCCAACGTCATGAAGATGAATCTGTGCGAGTAACACTTTCAATTTATGAGTCTTTTAATTTAATTCAAAAATTTTTAATTTTTTTGTATTTTGTTAATAAATAACTTTTGTAAAAACTTGAATTGTGCATCATTTAAACATTTACCCTAAAAATGATCAATTATAGCAACCTCTAAATATTGTCCTAGTTAGCTGAAATTTTGCAAAGTCGTTAATTTGCATGTTTGGAATAAAAGCAACCTTGTGGAAAACCTAATTTTAATATTTCAGATAAATGGAGTACCCTAACCCTTATCCTGAAGTTAAGTAAGTGAATTTCTTTTATTTTTCGTATAAAAAATTCTGAAGTGGGAAACATGTTGACTTAAAGAGAAAATATGTGAGGTGAAACGAGTAGAAAAAATGTTTTTGTTCGTTATTTTCGTAAGATCAATTTGTTGTGAACGACATTAATCGGCGTTTCAACAGATAGCATTAAATGTTGTGAGCTTGTTTTGTGACGATGAGTAAAGTCGCCGATTTTCGCAAGGTAGGGTGTGAAGTTAGATCAGACAATGACCGATTGCATGTGAAACCTTATTTTCATTTAAGGTAAGGTTAGTAGCCTTTGTGCCGACCAACATGCCTATTTAGATAATATGAAAGTACCGTGAAGCTAACCAGCTCTTTGTATCAAACTTTATTGGGTTGTGATCCTAGCATGTTTAACATTGATTTTAGTGTCATTGTATAAACTCAAATAAAGTACAACATTGATGATATAGCACGATGCAAAGACGGCTAGCGCCCATGTTGTAAAGCAAATCGAGTTTCATTCAAGAAGTTTTATTCAAGAAAAATATCAAAAGAGACAAATTGGTTGTGTTATTTAATGTTTAATATTTAAATACTCTAATATACGAAAAAAGAATTAATTTCATGATTCCAGGCATCGCAATCTTAACGGGCTTGCGAATATCTGCTTAATCAATTTTGTCGACACGCACACAGCAAGTGCGGCAAAATCACAATAATGGAATATTTTTTCTTATAAAACACGTATTATTTTCACTATTTCAACAACAAGGGCGGAGGGATCCGAGGTGACACGAAAATTGGGCTACATGAATTAAAAAAGTTTTTTCTTCTGAATTAAAATAAATGTTTTTATTTCATTTGAAAATTGAAATTAAATCAGAGTTGAAGAAGAAATAAGTACGATAAAATGATTTTAAAAAGGCATTGGTTAATTCATTTTTAAAATTAACTAATATAAATGTTTATAAAATGAAATATAAGCCTTTTTTTATATATTTATATTTTATATCTAATCAATGTAAATCCATGCAACTATTATTTTCATTAATGAAAATATTTTACGAATTTATATTTAAATTTGGCACGTAAAAATTTGGATAATTTTGGATTTGTATTTTCGTTACTGAAAATGAGACATTAGAATATCTTATTTTCATTAATGTTGAAATTTAACTAAAATTAATTAAATTATAAATAAATGAGGCATCATTCATTTTTATTTAAAACTAAAAATTATATACATATAATATTAATTTCATATTTTAATTTTTCCGAGTTTTTAATTTATAAAATGAAATAAAATATGAGATTATTAATTCATTTTGAAAAATTAATTATGGTAGGTGTTTTAAAAATGAAATAGTATAAGCCTTTTTGAATTCATTTTTGAATTTTCTCATTTTTCTAAGTCGCTTTTTTAATTTATAATTTTTTGTTAAAAATATGAATTAAAATAAGTCTCAGGTGTTCATACAAAAATCAACTTTTTAATTCATTTTTAAAGAACTTTTTTGATTCAGACTTTTATAATTCAGGACCCCGAAAAGTGGAGTAAAATAAAAATTAGCCAAAGAGGAGTTACAATACCAAAAAATAAAAATAAAATGAAAGTAATTTAAAAAAAAATCTTTTAATAATTTCTTTATTCTCTTCAGCATCAAGCCGTATACATACGCCGGATGGAAATCTGGGATTTTTTACATCTCAAACGAGAAGATAGTAACATATCGGATTTTTCCTCTGTATTTGGTCTATTTCAATTGTGACATAATTGTCAAAAAATTTTATATCGTTTTTGGTTTTGCTTGGCTTAATTCATTCAGTCATTTTCGTATTTTTGTGGTAATTTAATAATTTTGTTTGCGTTTATTCTGAAATAAAAATTTAAAAATATTGGCCACTTATCTGAATAAGTTTGTCTTAGATACAGTTTATCCACCCAACCACCCCTCCTCCACTATAAAACTCGCACAAAATGGAGGCCTGCATCTCGACTGAGCGCACAGAAAAAAAGGAAACGAAATCGTCTTTCTTGGTTAAGCACCAACACTGCACTTATCAAATAAACAACTTAGAAAAGTATATCACTATCATATATAAATATTGTATGTTTATCAAAATTATATTTAGAAAAAAAATATCACTAATTTAAAAAACTGTCACTGATCACTCTTTATGAAAATAAAAACCACTTTTCAATTTGACGACTTGTTCTCCACTGATTATTTAAACTTTTTTCGTCCATCAGAAAACGTTTTATCCAACAAAAAAAATATCAAAAAGATCATATGTTTCTATCTAAGTTGGTTGGCTAGACAGTGGACCAATAAACTGCTAATTGTACCTCTATTTGTGTTACAAACAGAAACAAAGTTCAAAATTTAACACCAAGGTGAGGTTATCAAGATGATGGAAGTTTTTTTCGAACTAATGAAACATTGAAATCTTTGTATTAAAAAATTCGGTTGTCTCATCATACTGCAGTGACCAAACTACAAAAATATTGAAAATACTTTGAACTAATCAAAGTATGTATAATCACAATGCCTTAGCGAATTTTAATGATTCGCTACGCAATTGCCAACCTCTTGGTAACCTCGAATTTTATAGTATTTAGTGCATACATGCGATTTCTATATGAAATAAAGATTCACCTTGGTTTAAAATACTATCTGGCTATCAATCCAGATTAACCCAAAATTTCAACATTTAAATTATTTCTGTTATTTTTTTTGGTTTTAACCATTTTGTTTTAAAATAAATAATCTATTTTAACCCTTTGCACACGATTTATTTTCAAGCTTGTTGGATGTCACTAGTATTATTATTAGTTAAATGAATTAAAATAATTTACATTATGGTAGGATTGAACGTATCATATGTTTTCATTTATTACTATAAAAAATGTTTTAATTTTTATAATTTTTTACAGTGTGGTACATTTTTTTTTGTCTACAGACTGATGTACGAGTTTCAGTGTAAATGAGTATTGTCACCTCCAGCGTGACATACGAGTTCTAGAGTAAATTTATATGGTCACTTCCAGAGAGACACACGAGTGCAAAGGGTTAAATATGAAATCATATACAATTAACCCACAGTATAGACTGGAGTGAAGAACTAAGCAAAATTTGTTAGTTTAAAATTAACGTGAGTGTGCTTTCAATATGCTAAAAATGTAATTCAACTAAACAAGAGAACTATTGAAAAGTAGCGATTTCTACGAGGTTTTTGTATTTACGATAAATTGCTTCAAAATATCATGATAAAATTTAGTGCTAGTGAGATACGAACTAACAAAATTTTATTGGCAAATTTTAACAAATTAATTTTTTATGTTGCAACCGTTTTATATTTTAAGGTACGGGGTTGGTTCTGGAAAATTCCACGCGGTTTCATTATAAACGATAAATTGCCTAACTAATGAGCTTTCAAAATATCATGATGAAATTTAGGGATAGTGAGATATGAATTAACAAGCTTTTATTGGGAAATTCTAACAAATTCAATTTTTTATGTTGCAACCGTTTTGTATTTTGAAATTCAGGGCCGATCTTATATCATGATAAAATTTAGTGCTATTGAGACACGAATTAACAAGCTTTCATTGTAAAATTTTAGCAAATTCAATTTTTTATTTTGCAACCGTTTTGTATTTCGATGAACGGGGCCGTTCCTAGAAAATTCCACGCGGTTTCATTATATACGATAAATTGCCTAACTAATGAGCTTTCAAATATCATGATCAAATTTAGGGCTAGTGAGATACGAATTAACAAGCTTGTATTGGGAAATTTTAACAAATTCAATTTTTTATGTTGCAACCGTTTTGTATTTTGATGTTCGGGGCCGATCCTATATCATGATAAAATTTAGTGCTATTGAGACACGAATTAACAAGCTCTCAGTGTAAAATTTTAACAAATTCAATTTTTTATGTTGCAACCGTTTTGTATTTCGATGTACGGGGCCGTTCCTAGAAAATTCCACGCGGTTTCATTATATACGAAAAATTGCCTAACTAATGAGCTTTCATATATCATGATCAAATTTAGGGCTAGTGCGATACGGATTAACATGCTTTTATTGGGAAGTTTTATCAAATTCAATTTTTTATGTTGCAACCGTTTCGAATTTTAAGGTACGGGGTCGTTTATAGAAAATTCCACGCTGTTTCATTATATACGAAAAATTGCCTAACTAATGAGTTTTCAAATATCATGATCAAATTTAGGGCTAGTGAGACACGAATTAACAAGATTTTATTGAGAAATTTTAACAAATTCAATTTTTTATGTTGCAATCGTTTTGTATTTTTATGTTCGGGGCCGTTCCTAGCAAATTCCACGCTGTTTCATTATATACGAAAAATTGCCTAACTAATGAGTTTTCAAATATCATGATCAAATTTAGGGCTAGTGAGATACGAATTAACAAGCTTTCAATGGCAAATTTTAACAAATTCAATTTTTTACGTTGCAACCGTTTTGTATTTTGATGTACGGGCCGTTCCTAGAAAATTCCACGCGGTTTCATTATATACGAAAAATTGCCTAACTAATGAGCTTTTAAATATCATGATCAAATTTAGTGCTAGTGAGATACGAATTAACAAGCTTTTATTGGGAAATTTTAACATATTCAATTTTTTATGTTGCAACCGTTTTGTATTTTGAAATTCAGGGCCGATCTTATATCATGATAAAATTTAGTGCTATTGAGACACGAATTAACAAGCTTTCATTGTAAAATTTTAGCAAATTCAATTTTTTATTTTGCAACCGTTTTGTATTTCGATGAACGGGGCCGTTCCTAGAAAATTCCACGAGGTTTCATTATATACGATAAATTGCCTAACTAATGAGCTTTCAAATATCATGATCAAATTTAGGGCTAGTGAGATACGAATTAACAAGCTTGTATTGGGAAATTTTAACAAATTCAATTTTTTATGTTGCAACCGTTTTGTATTTTGATGTTCGGGGCCGATCTTATATCATGATAAAATTTAGTGCTATTGAGACACGAATTAACAAGCTTTCATTGTAAAATTTTAGCAAATTCAATTTTTTATTTTGCAACCGTTTTGTATTTCGATGAACGGGGCCGTTCCTAGAAAATTCCACGCGGTTTCATTATATACGATAAATTGCCCAACTAATGAGCTTTTAAATATCATGATCAAATTTAGGGCTAGTGAGATACGAATTAACAAGCTTTTATTGGGAAATTTTAACAAATTCAATTTTTTATGTTGCAACCGTTTTGTATTTTGATGTTCGGGGCCGATCCTATATCATGATAAAATTTAATGCTATTGAGACACGAATTAACAAGCTCTCAGTGTAAAATTTTAACAAATTCAATTTTTTATGTTGCAACCGTTTTGTATTTCGATGTACGGGGCCGTTCCTAGAAAATTCCACGCGGTTTCATTATATACGAAAAATTGCCTAACTAATGAGCTTTCATATATCATGATCAAATTTAGGGCTAGTGCGATACGGATTAACATGCTTTTATTGGGAAGTTTTATCAAATTCAATTTTTTATGTTGCAACCGTTTCGAATTTTAAGGTACGGGGTCGTTTATAGAAAATTCCACGCGGTTTCATTATATACGAAAAATTGCCTAACTAATGAGTTTTCAAATATCATGATCAAATTTAGGGCTAGTGAGACACGAATTAACAAGATTTTATTGAGAAATTTTAACAAATTCAATTTTTTATGTTGCAATCGTTTTGTATTTTTATGTTCGGGGCCGTTCCTAGAAAATTCCACGCTGTTTCATTATATACGAAAAATTGCCTAACTAATGAGTTTTCAAATATCATGATCAAATTTAGGGCTAGTGAGATACGAATTAACAAGCTTTCAATGGCAAATTTTAACAAATTCAATTTTTTACGTTGCAACCGTTTTGTATTTTGATGTACGGGCCGTTCCTAGAAAATTCCACGCGGTTTCATTATATACGAAAAATTGCCTAACTAATGAGCTTTTAAATATCATGATCAAATTTAGTGCTAGTGAGATACGAATTAACAAGCTTTTATTGGGAAATTTTAACATATTCAATTTTTTATGTTGCAACCGTTTTGTATTTTGATGTTCGGGGCCGATCCTATATCATGATAAAATTTATTGCTATTGAGACACGAATTAACAAGCTTTCAGTGTAAAATTTTATCAAATTCAATTTTTTACGTTGTAACCGTTTTGTATTTTGATGTACGGGCCGTTCCTAGAAAATTCCACGCGGTTTCATTATATACGAAAAATTGCCTAACTTATGAGCTTTCAAAATATCATGATACAATTTAGGGCTAGTGAGATACGAATTAACAAGCTTTCATTGTAAAATTTTAGCAAATTCGATTTTTTATTTTGCAACTGTTTTGTATTTCGATGAACGGGGCCGTTCCTAGAAAATTCCACGCGGTTTCATTATATACGATAAATTGCCTAACTAATGAGCTTTCAAATATCATGATCAAATTTAGGGCTAGTGAGATACGAATTAACAAGCTTTTATTGGGAAATTTTAACAAATTCAATTTTTTATGTTGCAACCGTTTTGTATTTTGATGTTCGGGGCCGATCTTATATCATGATAAAATTTAGTGCTATTGAGACACGAATTAACAAGCTTCATTGTAAAATTTTAGCAAATTCAATTTTTTATTTTGCAACCGTTTTGTATTTCGATGAACGGGGCCGTTCCTAGAAAATTCCACGCGGTTTCATTATATACGATAAATTGCCTAACTAATGAGCTTTCAAATATCATGATCAAATTTAGTGCTAGTGAGATACGAATTAACAAGCTTTTATTGGGAAATTTTAACATATTCAATTTTTTATGTTGCAACCGTTTTGTATTTTGATGTTCGGGGCCGATCCTATATCATGATAAAATTTATTGCTATTGAGACACGAATTAACAAGCTTTCAGTGTAAAATTTTATCAAATTCAATTTTTTACGTTGCAACCGTTTTGTATTTTGATGTACGGGCCGTTCCTAGAAAATTCCACGCGGTTTCATTATATACGAAAAATTGCCTAACTTATGAGCTTTCAAAATATCATGATACAATTTAGGGCTAGTGAGATACGAATTAACAAGCTTTCATTGTAAAATTTTAGCAAATTCGATTTTTTATTTTGCAACTGTTTTGTATTTCGATGAACGGGGCCGTTCCTAGAAAATTCCACGCGGTTTCATTATATACGATAAATTGCCTAACTAATGAGCTTTCAAATATCATGATCAAATTTAGGGCTAGTGAGATACGAATTAACAAGCTTTTATTGGGAAATTTTAACAAATTCAATTTTTTATGTTGCAACCGTTTTGTATTTTGATGTTCGGGGCCGATCCTATATCATGATAAAATTTAGTGCTATTGAGACACGAATTAACAAGCTTTCAGTGTAAAATTTTAACAAATTCAATTTTTTTATGTTGCAACCGTTTTGTATTTCGATGTACGGGCCGTTCCTAGAAAATTCCACGCGGTTTCATTATATACGAAAAATTGCCTAACTAATGAGCTTTCATATATCATGATCAAATTAAAGGCTAGTGCGATACGGATTAACATGCTGTTACTGGGAAGTTTTAACAAATTCAATTTTTTATGTTGCAACCGTTTCGAATTTTAAACTACGTGGTCGTTCATAGAAAATTCCACGCGGTTTCATTATATACGAAAAATTGCCTAACTTATGATCTTTCAAAATATCATGATAAAATTTAGTGCTAATAAAACACGAATTAACATGCTTTCAATGGCAAATTTTAACAAATTCAATTTTTTACGTTGCAACCGTTTTGTGTTTTGATGTACGGGCCGTTCCTAGAAAATTCCACGCGGTTTCATTATATACGAAAAATTGCCTAACTTATGAGCTTTCAAAATATCATGATAAAATTTAGGGCTAGTGAGATACGAATTAACAAGCTTTCATTGTAAAATTTTAGCAAATTCAATTTTTTATTTTGCAACCGTTTTGTATTTCGATGAACGGGGCCGTTCCTAGAAAATTCCACGAGGGGTCATTATATACGATAAATTGCCTAACTAATGAGCTTTCAAATATCATGATCAAATTTAGGGCTAGTGAGATACGAATTAACAAGCTTTTATTGGGAAATTTTAACAAATTCAATTTTTTATGTTGCAACCGTTTTGTATTTTGATGTTGGGGGCCGATCTTATATCATGATAAAATTTAGTGCTATTGAGACACGAATTAACAAGCTCTCAGTGTAAAATTTTAACAAATTCAATTTTTTATGTTGCAACCGTTTTGTATTTCGATGTACGGGGCCGTTCCTAGAAAATTCCACGCGGTTTCATTATATACGAAAAATTGCCTAACTAATGAGCTTTCATATATCATGATCAAATTTAGGGCTAGTGCGATACGGATTAACATGCTTTTATTGGGAAGTTTTATCAAATTCAATTTTTTATGTTGCAACCGTTTCGAATTTTAAGGTACGGGGTCGTTCATAGAAAATTCCACGCGGTTTCATTATATACGAAAAATTGCCTAACTTATGAGCTTTCAAAATATCATGATAAAATTTAGGGCTAGTGAGATACGAATTAACAAGCTTTCAATAGCAAATTTTAACAAATTCAATTTTTTATGTTGCAACCATTTTGTATTTTGATGTTTGGGGCCGATCTTATATCATGATAAAATTTAGGACTATTGAGATACGAATTAACAAGCTTTCAATGGAAAATTTGAACAAATTCAATTTTTTATGTTGCAACCGTTTTGTATTTTTATGTTCGGGGCCGTTCCTAGAAAATTCCACGCGATTTCATTATATACGAAAAATTGCCTAACTAATGAGCTTTCAAATATCATGATCAAATTTAGGGCTAGTGAGATACGAATTAACAAGCTTTTATTGGGAAATTTTAACAAATTCAATTTTTTATGTTGCAACCGTTTTGTATTTTGATGTTTGGGGCCGATCCTATATCATAATAAAATTTAGTGCTATTGAGACACGAATTAACAAGCTTTCATTGTAAAATTTTAACAAATTCAATTTTTTATGTTGCAACCGTTTTGTATTTCGATGTACGGGGCCGTTCCTAGAAAATTCCACGCGGTTTCATTATATACGAAAAATTGCCTAACTAATGAGCTTTCATATACCATGATAAAATTTATTGCTATTAAAACACGAATTAACAAGCTTTCAATGGCAAATTTTAACAAATTCAATTTTTTACGTTGCAACCGTTTTGTATTTTGATGTACGGGCCGTTCCTAGAAAATTCCACGCGGTTTCATTATATACGAAAAATTGCCCAACTAATGAGCTTTTAAATATCATGATCAAATTTAGTGCTAGTGAGATACGAATTAACAAGCTTTTATTGGGAAATTTTAACATATTCAATTTTTTATGTTGCAACCGTTTTGTATTTTGATGTTCGGGGCCGATCCTATATCATGATAAAATTTATTGCTATTGAGACACGAATTAACAAGCTTTCAGTGTAAAATTTTATCAAATTCAATTTTTTACGTTGTAACCGTTTTGTATTTTGATGTACGGGCCGTTCCTAGAAAATTCCACGCGGTTTCATTATATACGAAAAATTGCCTAACTTATGAGCTTTCAAAATATCATGATACAATTTAGGGCTAGTGAGATACGAATTAACAAGCTTTCATTGTAAAATTTTAGCAAATTCGATTTTTTATTTTGCAACTGTTTTGTATTTCGATGAACGGGGCCGTTCCTAGAAAATTCCACGCGGTTTCATTATATACGATAAATTGCCTAACTAATGAGCTTTCAAATATCATGATCAAATTTAGGGCTAGTGAGATACGAATTAACAAGCTTTTATTGGGAAATTTTAACAAATTCAATTTTTTATGTTGCAACCGTTTTGTATTTTGATGTTCGGGGCCGATCTTATATCATGATAAAATTTAGTGCTATTGAGACACGAATTAACAAGCTTCATTGTAAAATTTTAGCAAATTCAATTTTTTATTTTGCAACCGTTTTGTATTTCGATGAACGGGGCCGTTCCTAGAAAATTCCACGCGGTTTCATTATATACGATAAATTGCCTAACTAATGAGCTTTCAAATATCATGATCAAATTTAGTGCTAGTGAGATACGAATTAACAAGATTTTATTGGGAAATTTTAACATATTCAATTTTTTATGTTGCAACCGTTTTGTATTTTGATGTTCGGGGCCGATCCTATATCATGATAAAATTTATTGCTATTGAGACACGAATTAACAAGCTTTCAGTGTAAAATTTTATCAAATTCAATTTTTTACGTTGCAACCGTTTTGTATTTTGATGTACGGGCCGTTCCTAGAAAATTCCACGCGGTTTCATTATATACGAAAAATTGCCTAACTTATGAGCTTTCAAAATATCATGATACAATTTAGGGCTAGTGAGATACGAATTAACAAGCTTTCATTGTAAAATTTTAGCAAATTCGATTTTTTATTTTGCAACTGTTTTGTATTTCGATGAACGGGGCCGTTCCTAGAAAATTCCACGCGGTTTCATTATATACGATAAATTGCCTAACTAATGAGCTTTCAAATATCATGATCAAATTTAGGGCTAGTGAGATACGAATTAACAAGCTTTTATTGGGAAATTTTAACAAATTCAATTTTTTATGTTGCAACCGTTTTGTATTTTGATGTTCGGGGCCGATCCTATATCATGATAAAATTTAGTGCTATTGAGACACGAATTAACAAGCTTTCAGTGTAAAATTTTAACAAATTCAATTTTTTTATGTTGCAACCGTTTTGTATTTCGATGTACGGGCCGTTCCTAGAAAATTCCACGCGGTTTCATTATATACGAAAAATTGCCTAACTAATGAGCTTTCATATATCATGATCAAATTAAAGGCTAGTGCGATACGGATTAACATGCTGTTACTGGGAAGTTTTAACAAATTCAATTTTTTATGTTGCAACCGTTTCGAATTTTAAACTACGTGGTCGTTCATAGAAAATTCCACGCGGTTTCATTATATACGAAAAATTGCCTAACTTATGATCTTTCAAAATATCATGATAAAATTTAGTGCTAATAAAACACGAATTAACATGCTTTCAATGGCAAATTTTAACAAATTCAATTTTTTACGTTGCAACCGTTTTGTGTTTTGATGTACGGGCCGTTCCTAGAAAATTCCACGCGGTTTCATTATATACGAAAAATTGCCTAACTTATGAGCTTTCAAAATATCATGATAAAATTTAGGGCTAGTGAGATACGAATTAACAAGCTTTCATTGTAAAATTTTAGCAAATTCAATTTTTTATTTTGCAACCGTTTTGTATTTCGATGAACGGGGCCGTTCCTAGAAAATTCCACGAGGGGTCATTATATACGATAAATTGCCTAACTAATGAGCTTTCAAATATCATGATCAAATTTAGGGCTAGTGAGATACGAATTAACAAGCTTTTATTGGGAAATTTTAACAAATTCAATTTTTTATGTTGCAACCGTTTTGTATTTTGATGTTGGGGGCCGATCTTATATCATGATAAAATTTAGTGCTATTGAGACACGAATTAACAAGCTCTCAGTGTAAAATTTTAACAAATTCAATTTTTTATGTTGCAACCGTTTTGTATTTCGATGTACGGGGCCGTTCCTAGAAAATTCCACGCGGTTTCATTATATACGAAAAATTGCCTAACTAATGAGCTTTCATATATCATGATCAAATTTAGGGCTAGTGCGATACGGATTAACATGCTTTTATTGGGAAGTTTTATCAAATTCAATTTTTTATGTTGCAACCGTTTCGAATTTTAAGGTACGGGGTCGTTCATAGAAAATTCCACGCGGTTTCATTATATACGAAAAATTGCCTAACTTATGAGCTTTCAAAATATCATGATAAAATTTAGGGCTAGTGAGATACGAATTAACAAGCTTTCAATAGCAAATTTTAACAAATTCAATTTTTTATGTTGCAACCATTTTGTATTTTGATGTTTGGGGCCGATCTTATATCATGATAAAATTTAGGACTATTGAGATACGAATTAACAAGCTTTCAATGGAAAATTTGAACAAATTCAATTTTTTATGTTGCAACCGTTTTGTATTTTTATGTTCGGGGCCGTTCCTAGAAAATTCCACGCGATTTCATTATATACGAAAAATTGCCTAACTAATGAGCTTTCAAATATCATGATCAAATTTAGGGCTAGTGAGATACGAATTAACAAGCTTTTATTGGGAAATTTTAACAAATTCAATTTTTTATGTTGCAACCGTTTTGTATTTTGATGTTTGGGGCCGATCCTATATCATAATAAAATTTAGTGCTATTGAGACACGAATTAACAAGCTTTCATTGTAAAATTTTAACAAATTCAATTTTTTATGTTGCAACCGTTTTGTATTTCGATGTACGGGGCCGTTCCTAGAAAATTCCACGCGGTTTCATTATATACGAAAAATTGCCTAACTAATGAGCTTTCATATACCATGATAAAATTTATTGCTATTAAAACACGAATTAACAAGCTTTCAATGGCAAATTTTAACAAATTCAATTTTTTACGTTGCAACCGTTTTGTATTTTGATGTACGGGCCGTTCCTAGAAAATTCCACGCGGTTTCATTAAATACGAAAAATTTCCTTACTCATGAGCTTTCAAAATATCATGATAAAATTTAGGACTATTGAGACACGAATTAACAAGCTTTCAATGGAAAATTTGAACAAATTCAATTTTTTATGTTGCAATCGTTTTGTATTTTTATGTTCGGGGCCGTTCCTAGAAAATTCCACGCGGTTTCATTATATCCGAAAAATTGCCTAACTAATGAGCTTTCAAATATCTTGATCAAATTTAAGGCTAGTGGGATACGAATTAACAAGCTTTTATTGGGAAATTTTAACAAATTCAATTTTTTATGTTGCAACCGTTTTGTATTTTGATGTTCGGGGCCGATCCTATATCATGATAAAATTTAGTGCTATTGAGACACGAATTAACAAGCTTTCATTGTAAAATTTTAACAAATTCAATTTTTTATGTTGCAACCGTTTTGTATTTCGATGTACGGGCCGTTCCTAGAAAATTCCACGCGGTTTCATTATATACGAAAAATTGCCTAACTAATGAGCTTTCATATATCATGATAAAATTTATTGCTATTAAAACACGAATTAACAAGCTTTCAATGGCAAATTTTAACAAATTCAATTTTTTACGTTGCAACCGTTCTGTATTTTGATGTACGGGCCGTTCCTAGAAAATTCCACGCGGTTTCATTATATACGAAAAATTGCCTTACTTATGAGCTTTCAAAATATCATGATAAAATTTAGGACTATTGAGACAAGAATTAACAAGTTTTCAATGGAAAATTTGAACAAATTCAATTTTTTATGTTGCAATCGTTTTGTATTTTTATGTTCGGGGCCGTTCCTAGAAAATTCCACGCGGTTTCATTGTATCCGAAAAATTGCCTAACTAATGAGCTTTCAAATATCTTGATCAAATTTAAGGCTAGTGGGATACGAATTAACAAGCTTTTATTGGGAAATTTTAACAAATTCTAATTTTCTATGTTGCAACCGTTTTGTATTTTGATGTATAAGGTGGAACGCTATATGTAGGTTTAAAGTTACGCAATATTGTTGTGGGAACGCTTACGAAGAGTGTTACCATGCATAAAAAGATTTTAGGCACGTTTCAGCTGTAATGACAAAACCCGTTATCTTAACTTGTATATAAATAAAACTTCATAATAATACAAGCCTTAAAATAAGGTACTCCCAGACACTATATCTATACTATCTCTTCGTAATACATTAGGTATTTCATTCAATTGTAAAAAAATATTTAAAAAATAAAGGTTTACCTGTAGACATTTTTGGAGTTATTTACAATTATTTACACGAAAAAATTAATTTTTTTTAACATTATTAAACCAATTAATATTTCTTAATTTGAGTTATCCTCAAACTATTTTAGTTACTAGTTCAACCACAAATCGCTTAAATATTTCCATTTTCGGATTCAACCGAACATTCGAGTATACAACAAAATAATAATTTTCGAATCCTAGAGCTCATTATACCCATAACAATTAATCATTTTTAATTTAATTCCGTTGTCCTTAATCCAAAACAGAAATGAGGAACAATAAAAAAAATTATTTATTTATTTTTATAAATGGTTTGTAAAAAGCACAACACAGCAATTCATTCTTTATTTAGAAATAGTAGTAACACCAACAATGGTAAACCCCTTAAAGTGAAAATAATTTGTAAATTTACTTTGGTGTGAAAAATAACAATTGGTTTCTTCTATTTAGTTTACACTCCAAACCAAATGAACATACGGGTAGGTGTAGGTAGTTAGGTACAGGTACATAGTTAAAAAAAACTGAAATAAATAAATACTTTTGTTGAAGATAATTAATAATTCGAGTTGTGATGTACATACAGTTCGATAGCGAGGTAAAATCAATTTTTCAAGTGGTTTTACAAAACACAAAATATAAAAAGAGTTCGGTATGAGTTTTCCGGATAAATTTACAATTCATCTTCATGAAATTATACACAGTACTCTTAAAAGCCATTAACTTAACCAAACACCGCATAGTGCTTTAGATGTTAAAACGAATTTTTTTGACAAAAATATTTACATTTTTCCAAAGTGTTTTTTTTTACCTATAAATAAAAACCACTCAAATTTTATAGTGATAAAGACATATACTCATACAAAATGAAAAATCTTTATCTCATACCTATGTATATACAGAATGTTTCAATTAAAATTTAAAACCATAAAATTTTTTGTAAATATTTGATTATTATCTCTATTTCTATATACAATACATACATAGAATAATACACATCTTTGGTGCGGCTGATGCTTAAGTATATAGACATAAGATGTTTATTATGGTGATGGTTTCAAAAGAGTTCCAAAAAAAAGTATAATCATTTATTTGGAGAGGGTTTTACATTGGAAAAATACATTTCCATGTAAAATATTTTATTTTTTATATTTTTGATCCTTTTCCAATGAAAAATCGTCCTTTTTTACTCGAAAATGCACGAAAAGCAAATTATATGAATTTAATCGTATAACGAAGAATTTACCAATTCACGTAAAAGATTTCCTAATTATGTTACGCTGCTTTGGTAACATATACCCAACTTATACAGGTAGGCGATTAAATTTTTTTATAAAATTTCAATGCCAAGCACTTGTTTATAAATGAAGATACTTTATGAAAAATGAGCTACTCCTACATAAAAATACTTTATAGCACAACGATGGAACCTAAAATCTAATGTTGTCGCATATATAAAAAAGTTGTTTATAAAAAAAATTTGTAAACTTACCCGTAATTCTACTAGCGAACCGCCAGTAATGGCCCTGCAACGGTATTCTTTCCGAACTCTAAAAAACAAAGAAATTTTTTGAATTATTAAACTATTTATTTGATATTGGCTATTTGGGATTATGTTTAAAATATAATTGTTTTTATAATTAAAGAAGGTTTTAGGTACCTTAATACAACTTTATTAGAAAGGTTCGTTGTATTTCGTTGAACTAAATTAATATTCTTAAGACAATAACGAAAATTTGAACGACAAGGAAAACATTCTAAAAATAATTTGACACCTAGTCTGAATTTAAATATTTATTTTGTCATACATTTTAAATTGCCATTTTGATATTAATTAGTCACTTTACTCCCTGTTTAGTCATTTAGAGGTCACGAGTTGGGCGTAAAAAACAGTTCAGTGTTTTGACAATTCGATTAATTTTCAACATACAACACTGTTGATGAAGCAAAATCGTGTTCTGGTTGAATTTTGGTGATTGTCTCCATTAGTTCATTCCTTGATGGAGCTGTTGTATTTTTATCTAGGCATAAAACCTACATTATATCATTATTTATTATCATGAATTCTGAAGCTGACCCGGAAAGACGAGAACACCATACCTGTTAGTTCATTCCAAAAAGTCGAATAAAAATAGATTTTTATAATTGTCAAAAATGGTTTTTGAAAATTTCTATTGTACGGTTGTAATCCATCCTGTTACAATTTATGTCGAAAATGTGACCATTCCGAGTAATAGAAATTTTTCATGGGCGAGGAAGGTAGCAAAGTGTGGCAAAAATGGAGGGGTGCTGGCTTATCAAAAATCATTCATATAAAACACTGAAAAGGCCTCTATAATCGAGACGAGAAACGAAGAGTTGCCTGCGCAGAAAATGTTCTTTACACGGAAGTTTAGTGTGGAAATCGAGACACTAGGGTCAGAGTTCCTAAAAGATTTTTTTGCACAAACAAGAGCACCAGAAAGTAAAAACTCAAAGGAGGCGGAAGAAAAGGAAGCACTTCAACGGGTGGAAGGGTGTAAAATGTAAAATGAAGCCTAGTCGTTATAAAGACTTCAAATTTTTTCTTCGTTGTATAATTATAATAGCAAAAACGAACAACTGTACAAGGGGCTCGTGCCAACCGAGTAGTATACATTAATAATAATAATAATAATAAATTATCCCGACGACCTATTACCCCTCCCAACCGCGCGCGGGGAGTCTCCATCTGTATTATTATTATTTTTTTGAGTATAATTCAAGTGAATTATAAACAAGGATATCGAGATGCTTAACCACAGAAATTAAAAAATTGGATTTTAAAGCGAAAAAAAAAAATCAAATGTGATTATAAATAGATAGCTAAATGAATAGTTAAGCAAGATGATACCCGTCGCAGACGGCAGGAAAACGGAAGTCGAGTCTGCTTAGTACAAACAGATTTGATAGATTAAAAAAAATTTAAATAGATAAAAGATAAAGTCAAGCAAAATAAAATGACAAAAAAAAAAACAAAAAACAAATAAGTTAAATAAAATATCAAACTATAGTCAAGAAAAATAAAGACGTTTTTTCAACGTACGTTTTGTCATATTGTAATCGATAAGATGGCAGTGCTGATTAGCTTCGTACAACATTCTAGAGACGGGCTCATTCTTTCCGTAATCAGTTCGATGAGGGTCGATTCTAAAGCAACAAAGCAACTACCCGTTACATAAGCCATACCCCTTTAAGGTTCCGACCCCAGAAGCAAAAAAAAACCTTCCTAGGGTACACGTCCAACATAGATCGGTTAACGGGATTTGCCTTCCCTGATTTTGCTGCTGGAACATAAGAATGAATAGCAGCACTGCAGTTCATAGAAGAAATAGCCGATTTGGTGAGAATGGCAAATCCTGTTGCGTATGCCGATTTTGTATTTTTTTTTATTACGTGTACGTAAACAAATCTAATTGGACTATTTTATTTCTAACAGATTCTAATTGAAATTTCTTATGATAGTGAATGGAATACACTGTTATGAATTTACCCATATAATAATAGTATATACTAAATCAAATGTTCATTTAATTTTAACGAACCAAATATTTAAATAAAGATATAAACTAATAAAACTTCTATTGTTAAAGTTTAAATTTATTTTACATAAATAAATTTTCAAAGTTACAGCGTGTTGGCCGCCTACCTTTCTCGGTCAAACTCAAAATTGAAACAAAATGTTTACCAATGTTGCTTTCTTGGTTGGGAAGTTTTGGTGAGGCTAGCTGGATGAGTAATTAAGCAACCTATCTGAAGTGCTCACGGAACATGAAAGCATATGATGTTCTGCTCACGGATCCTGAAACCATATGTTAATCACCGTTTGATATTTTCGCTTGAACTCTAAATAGAAAGACAAAAATACTTTATAAATCTGCTGACCTGATCTAGAAGTGACAATTAGGCTAATTCGATGAGAAATTTAGCAACCTATTTGAGGCGCTTACGGAACCTGAGTCCAAATCTCTGAAAAGACGTGTGAATAGCCATTAATTAATTTCGCTTAAATTAAATCAAAAACATTTAACTTATTTGCCTAGTAAGGTGGTAAAGTGACAATCAGTGCTGGTTGGATGAACAATTTAGCAACCTATTAGAAATGTTCAGGGAACCATATGTTCTCTTATCATATCACACCTTATCATATCATATACTTCAGAATTTATTGATAAATTTACGCCATATTTTAAATTTATTTGGGCATGTAATATAATAATATGGTTTTTCGTGTTAACTGCCATTTAGTATTATGACCATTTACCATTTGCGCTCGAATTAAAATTAGGAATTAAGGAAAAAATTAGGAAAATTCGTTGCAAAATTGCTAACCTGGTTGGAATATAGCAATCATGCTGGCTGGATTAGCAATTTAGCAACCTATTATGGTGTTCCCGGAACCTGCGTCCAAATCTCTAGGAAGACGTATTAATGGCCGTTTACTATTTTCGTTCAAACTTTGAATTGAAATTCACAAATTCGTGGCAGTGATACTCAACTGCTTAGAAGATTTCAAACAGGCTGGCTGAATGAGCAATTTAGTAACCTATTAGAAGTGTTGCCGGAACCTGAATCCTAATCTCCGGTAACACGCCCAAGTAACAATTGGATAAGTAAATTGTCCTAGACAGCAAAACCAGGGCTCTTACAATGTCTCGAAATTCCAAAAATTACACAAATTAGTTATAAATGGTAAATAGTTATTTAACAACTTTTGAAAACGTTGTTGCAGTGAAAAAATAGCTAATTACCTTAAGAAGGTTTAAAAGACATTGCAGCAGCGATTTTGTTACATACCATAAAGCAAAAAAAGTCGGGACAAAAGCAATTTTGCTGCGGTAAGATAAGTTGGTATAAAGACATTGTAGAAGGGTTATTGCTATATGCCGCAAAGAAAAATGTCGGGAGGACAGCATTGTTGCTGTGCTAGTCAACCAAATAAGTACGACATCTATAATAACCTAGTTTTGACAATTATGGTATACAATCAAATACGGTGTTGTTGCGTTGTTATACTTGGCGAATATAATGGAGAACAAAGATTTGCGTACTTATTTTAGAACATCAAAAAATACAAAACCAACACCACATTTTATAGAAAAGCAAAAGTCACAAACAACCACATGAAAAAAGTAACTGGTATGTCGATCTTCTTAATTTTACGTGCAATACAAACCACTGAAATATATTATTTTTTCCGCTAATAGTAATATTATAGTTGCTGCGTTTACGTCTAATGATTTGGTTCCTCTTTAAGTGGCTTCTAGAGAAACAACAGCAACAATATCACCATATACGCGTGACTTATTGATGAGAATAAATGTTGTTATTAATTTAAATTCATACTGGACTTTTACATGCATATAATAAACAAATTTTCAGATCAAGTTGTAGATGACAATTTAACTGCTGCTGCAGAGCATCTTATTTCATTTCAACCATCTCAGCGTACATTACCTCAATCACAAATTATGTCAGATTCTGAATATATAATAATGATGAAATTGAATTCGAATATTATTTAAATGACAGCAAAGACGAAGATGAAGATTTTGTGCAAAAAAATAAAGAGATGGGCAATACATTTTATTATATCACAAACTGATTTGAAAGAGCTTTTATCTATTTATAATTACTGCCAAGTGAAAGTTTGCTTACAATTATATTTTAAATCCTTAGACCGCCCCAATGTCAATCAGTTTAAATATAAATATTGATGAAATCTCAATTTACAGAAGCTCAAAAATACAATTGGCCGATTCTTGTTGCAATACATGAAATTGATAATTTTGTTCCAATGGTGGTAGGTCTTTACTGTGGAGATAGTGAGCCTGGTTCAGTTCAAAATTATTTGAAACCTCTTGTAGAGGAACTACAACCACTTTCTGAAAACGGAATTATTTTGGAATTATCTCCCTCTTCGTAAGTAGTTCCTTCTTCCAACCGGTACATACTTTCAGAAGTACAGTTGTATTGTACAGTGGTATGTCAAACTTATAAAAGAAACACTGCTTAACTCAAACCAAATTTACTTACGAAACAGCAAAACTACGGTTAATAAAGGAAGACTGCTTTACTCAAAGCAAAATGGTTTAAAACACAACTAAACTGTTTAACACACAGCAAATTCTATAATTACAACCTTGTTGTTAACCCTCCACCAGGTACAGTGGTTTCAAAATGTTATGAATATTTGACGGCTCACACGAATAAATAAATTGTAAATAAATATGGCGGAAATTAGAGACGAAATTTTAAATTTTGAGCTTATTTATATATTATATGTATATTATGTATTTCTCAATATTTTAATCGAACTGGATTGCAATTTTTTTAATTTAAGAGATAAACAAATATTTAATCCTTTATTTCGGAGGATCAGATTGCAATCTGTTTTAATATTGTCTCAAATAATCCTTTGAATGTAAAGTTTTTCATTATGCAATTTTGTTTAGATTGTAAATACAAATAAAATTTAAACTTAGCTGCAAAATGCATTGTGCCAGTTGTTTAATTAAAATCGTGAATTGTAAATTTGTAAATATGGTAATTTCTAAACATGGCTAATATAGGGTTAACGTAAATAATTATTCCATGCAAAGTCCTACAGCTATAAAACGCTTAGCACAAAGCAAATGCTTTATGATTACTGATTTCCTTATCTAAAAGCTGATTAGTTATTAAAAACGTTTACTATATTTGGGCAGCTTTTTCGAAAATCCTTATTACACTTTAGCTGTGATAATATTAAATTTACCATAAATAATTAAACTCGTTATCTGAAAAGTTATTTAGCTGTTACATATAATAAAGCCATCTTTTAATTTTGGATTTCTGTGCACAAAAATGGCTGCATCATTTATCTAGTAGAAAAACGTCCACAAAACCCAGTTTATCACATGAAAATATTGTAAAAAACACCAATTTCATGCTTTTTGTTAGTTACCAGATGCTTTTTAACAGATTTGAACTTTTTTTTAGAAAAAATAAATTTTTCAAAATAATTTCTGATTTTGATTTAATTTTTAATATCAAATATTTTTAGGTATCATAGGAAATGATGAGAAAAATCATATTATCCCTGTCAATATTTCATAAATATATAGTGACATTTATTATTGAAGTATGAATATGGAAAACATATTAATACAATGAGAATTATAAAAAATGACTTTTGCTATAATTATTACACAAGTTATTATTGTTACAATAATGTTCAAAATAATAGCTCGTTAGTTATTTCTGACTTTTTTGAAAATTAATTTGAAACTTATACCCTTAACTTACTATATTGCTTTCTAACTAGAGGAATTACATCTAAAACATGTTTGCTGTTATGGTATTACTTTTTCTTATGTAACTACTTTGTGTTAAGTACAGCAAAACTGCAAATATAACGTTTTTGCTATATGGGAACCGACGTCACTAAATTAATCAAAATGATGCCTTGAAAGTAATTTACCATTTATAACGAGTTTACTGTCTGACGTTGTTATAACGTATTGCCAGGCAAATGACGATTACCATTTTTGCTGGCATTACGTTGACAAACCAACAAATGCATGTTGTTTGTGATTATTTTAAGAGTTATTAACGATTTGACAACTCCAAATTGTTAGTTGGGCGTGTCCAGGCCGTTTACCATTTTCGCTCAAACTTCAAATATTAAATCAAAAATTCGTTGCAAATTTGCTGATCTGGTTAGGAAGTGGAAATCAGGCTGACTGAATGAGCAGGCCCCGTGTTAATGGCCGTTTACCATTTTCGATCAAACTCACAATTGAATTACAAAAATTCGAAAGAAATTTACGCTCCTGGTTAGAAAGTTCTAACCAGGCTAGATGAGCTTGCTAAAGTTTCTAAATTGCCCATCCAGCCAAGCAGATTGCCATTTTACAACCAGGTAAGCAATTTTGCAACGAATTATTGAATTTCTATTTAGTTTGAACGAAAATTTTAAACAGCGATTACCACGTCTTCCTAGAGATTTGGACGCAGGCTTCGGGAACACTATAATAGGTTGCTAAATTGCTAATCCAGCCAGCATGATTGCTATATTCCAACCAGGTAAGCAAATTTGCAACGAATTTTCCTAATTTTTTCCTTAATTCCTAATTTTAATTCGAGCGAAAATAGTAAATGGCCATAATGCTAAATGGCAGTTAACACGAAAAACCATATTATTATATTACATGCCCAAATAAATTTAAAATATGGCGTAATTTTATCAATAAATTCTGAAGTATATGATATGATAAGGTGTGATATGATAAGAGAAGTACAGTACCATCATATGGCGATCCTATGTATGTATAGCACATGCCTGGAGTAAGCGTAATTCAATATCAAACGCATACACAACCAATCCAGAGTGAATCTCGACAAAAAAACGACTAACCTGCTTGAGTCGTCAAAGTTAGCCTCCATAATAAAATAGATGTTAGAACATGACGATGATCTGCCACCGCGTATTAGCCAGCGAGAAGTAAACTAGTAAACACAGAGTTTGCGGGAAGAGACTTGGTGGTTGACTCGATCATTCCACAATTGAGAGATATGTGCCATTGTATTAAGACTGCAGAGAATATGTTACGATTCTGGGGAATTGCTCATTCAAGTTCAAATTTAGTTATCAGGTATTTCGTCACGAGGTTCTGGTAGCCGATATATCAGATGAGTGTATCCTGTGTTTGGATTATTAAGAAAAGTTCCAATGTGGAAGGAGTGGGTGGATACATGCCAATATATAGAATGAAGGAGATATGCCATTCTCACTAATATTATAGCAACAATTTTTTTTCTAAGCAAATTTTTAGATTTTTCTAATAAAAAATTCAGATGCCTCGTCAAACTGCACTGATGATCATAGCACAAATAAAAGAAAAACACTTGGACCTTACATACAAAGTAACAACACAACATCTTACCGAATTATTTTAAATTATATTGAACGTTATATTGAAATTTTCTTTCGATATATACTTATTGCATTAGTTTTAGATGTAACCATGCTTTGTATCTAAACGTGATGCACGATTCCTTCGTATACGCCGAGATGCAAAATTGAAAAATGCCTCAGTATTGCTGAGTGTGTGGGGCAGCTACTACATGAGTAACAAGAAGTTTTCGTAATATTTTATGAGATTTTTGGCGCAACAACATAGTAATTGACCTGTTGAACAGCACGTCCATAAAACACATTGATTCAGTAAGTAAGCCAAAATGGTTTAGATGAATTTCGCTGAAACTATACTTCTAACCAGAGCGTAATTTTCAGTTTGCTTTAAATATAACGAATAACTTGGACTTTTATGACATGCTATTATGCTCATATTCAAACGACAACCTGCGGAAACCCGATAGTCTTTAAGGGCGGTTTTCCAGTCGAAATGTTACAATAGACCCTATGGGGGGAGAGAGAAAGAGGTAGATAAGGAGGGTAAAGTGCGATTCCTGTTCGGGACAGCCGCTTTTCCAAATTAAAGTGATGCTGTTTGTCATGTAACTGCACCCAAACACCTGTTGTTTAATGCATAAAATAATCCAATAAAGGTTGGACGGACCAGTTTTCACGTCCCTAAAGTTAAGACCCAACGCTGCAGAAAAATAGAAAATAGTATAAATAATAAATAGCTAATAAAAGGCTTATTTAATATTCTATTAAAAAGTGTTGGGTTCCATCATTTTCCAACAAAACGATGGCTTCTGCTAGCTTTAGAAAAACTTAGTAAAACCCATATCGAAAATGATTTAAAACAATTAGAAAATTAAAGGTTAATTTTAGGTTAATTAAATGTCTTATTATTATTTCTTTAATTCTGTTCGTTGTAGAAAAATCATTTGGCTTAATCATTTGGCTCATTTCAAAGCTAGCATAGAACCCAAAATAAAAAACCGGATTCAACCCCAAATTATAACACAAACCTAAATATATTAACATACCAATAATTTTACGCTTATTATGGCTAATTTAAATTCCCCGGTAAAACGATTTGGGCTCCACTTGTTCTTAACTAAACTTATGGTCACTTAATTAAAAACTAGCAGACTCCAAATCAAACATCGGACAACTGAAATTAGAACGCACAACAAAATCAATCGACATTACAAGCAAGTTTAGTCTCATTATTTGAACTTGATATGCGTTCAAATTTCGGCTTCACTTCATTTGAATACGGTCAGCTTTAGCAAAAGTGACCTGGTGTTTGATGAAAACTGAGTGCAACTCAAAATTTTTTAACAGGGCATATTATTAGATCAATAGAAATTGTTTAGCGATTTAGCTTCTGGTAGTTTTGAAGCAAATGAGATGAAGTTTGGTCAAGATTGAATGGAACCGAAAATTTTACAATGAAGCATTTGATTGGGCCATAATGAATCTAACAGCAGACATGTTTACACAACAAATGAAAAGGTATAGAAACGTCACTGCTCGAATTAACATACCATCCGCAAATCCGGTCAACTTCGGTTCGCCATTTATCTTACTATCGTTTGGCTGTTTTGTGTTGGCGTCATTAAACCCTCCAATCTATTCTTCTCTTATAATTGTAAAGGGTGTCTTATTAACTATAAAGCTCCTCTAATTTTCCAGTTTCTTATATTAAACAGTGTATAAATTAGGCTCTTTATGCATGTTTGGTTATGACTAATCGCTAAGAAATGTCTTGTTCTAAAATTGAAGTAGAGTTTAAACGAGCGCTCCTCTCTCTCTGATTCTCCTAGAGTAAATTTAACTTAAAACTCGAAAAATCATATTTCAGTTGCAGTAAATCCATAAAAAATAAAAAAACCAGTAATAAGTCAATTTATAACAGTAAATCCATATAGTAAAATTAGTAATTAGTTCTTGTGATTGTACGCCTAAAATTAGTTTTAAATTTGAATAATAATTACTGGCACTGTCACTTCTTAGTCCTATTCTAAAATAAAATTTGAAATAAACTTTACACGTTTTCTTAGTTCATGTGAATTATGACTGTAAATTTTAAAATATTTCGACATTCTAATTAGAACATGCATGCACAACACTACACATGTACGTGATATAGAAAACTCTCAGCTTGGGATAATTAAAACAGGTTAATTTAATATATACATTCCAAGAAAAACTGTGTATACGTAAAGCTAATTGCAGTAAATTAAAAAATTAAATTACGAGCACGCAAGGCAAAAACATCGCTCATACATTATTAAAAGTACTTTTGCTATAAAATTCCCTCCTACATGTACTCGCGTCACTTGACTTTAATTTACGCCTTGTGTTGAATCAATTCATATGTAAATATAACACTAATAAAAGCGAACATATATACTATACAACAAAATCCTTTTAATTTTCCAGTCAGGACATGACTATGAAAAAAAATTCAATTAAGGATAAAATCTTTACTTCTTTTCAGAAATCCGTTCTCCCTAATCAATCATTTGAATTATAACATCCGTTTAATTTTCTCCACCCTTGACACCACCACCGACCCGACCCGGTCGCAGTATAAACACACTCATTTTATAATATTAAAATCAAGTTAAGCCTCATATCCTATACTCCATCGCTTCAAAAAACCGCACACACACACACACACACACTTTACGGTTTTAATTTAAACTACAGGTGGTGATGACTCCTTTATATCACACAATACTCCCTGTTGTTTTGTGCTTATTGAAATTTTACGTTTTATTTCCGGGTATATACGTCTACCGGGGTTTCAAACAACGTTATACCGTAACATAAATGTTGATCCTTGAAACCGGGATGTATATGATGTGCCACAAACGTTATACATATAATCTTTATATATATATATAGATACATGAACAACATGGATCAAAAATTACTTATTAATTTTTAAAAACCAAAAGATTTACTTGATACGAGCTGTATATAGTACAGTGATAGCGGAAAATCGAGATAAAATATTTTCCACTGCACCCCTAAAGTGATTTTTGATTTTATGTTTTTCGTTTTCATACTATAGTAAGCATAAATAATTACCAAACCAATTTGAATCACACCTTAAAAACACTGTATACACATATAATAAGGAAAATGATTTTCCCATCATACGTATACATATATTAAACACGAGAAAATCGTTTTTTTCCAACGTATATCTACTTTGTGCATACATATATCATCTTAGGGTAGATTCAATTTTAGATAAGATGATTTTGTGTTTTGGTTTTTTTTTGTTGCTGTTGCTGCTTTGTTCATAATTTTCTTCGTCGCATCAAAAAAACATAAAACTGAAGAAAAAAACACAGAACTTAAGTGCCATCGTTTTTCATCTTGAAGCTAAAGAGACATGACTTTTAGAGGATGATGACTATACGAGGACAATGATGATGATTTTTTTTTTATGTGGTGGTTGACGGTGTTTTTGTTGTTTCAATCAGGTTTTTGTTTTAATAAATGGGAAAATATGAAAATTACGAGTATGTATGTAGTTTAAATATCTGTTGCTTATACACTTATACGTTGTACAATAGACGAATTCGTTTTTCTTCAGCCACTTTACTCGAGTGCGAAATAAGATGTTACATGCAACTTACAAGGTTCGCCTTATATTGGTGCGCCTTATAAAAAAAGTTGTTCACAACTAATTATGTGTAATATAGGAAATGGAGTTGCTGCGTGTTGCTTGAATCCGTTGAGATCTGATCTACCGAATTTAATAAAAATCAATAACATATAAAACAAAATCGGGTTAGTTACACCATTTATAACTCAAGGACGGCTAAACCGATTTTTAGGATCTTTGATTTGTTGGACTTGTCTTTGCCCCAAGTGGCAGAATAACTATTAAAACATCGGAAAATTCAGGTAAAAAAATTTATGTAAAAAAATCATTTTCTCCGCGAAAAGTTTCCTCTCGCATTGGAAAGTATGAAAAAGACCAACCACATATTATTTGTCTATATTCATCTCTCTCCAATGGTTCACCAATTTTCATTCCGTTTTCGACGGTTATTACATTTGAATTCGATTCAATTAATTCTCTTCAAACGATTTTTTCTGAAATTCAACAGCGAAAAGTGATCTCCAAGAGGCGAGTTCAGTTTGATGAATTGCACATTGTGAAAGATTATGTAGTTTGTCATTGTACGCGCATCGACAATCAATCCAATCGGTAATTTTGGACTGCGTGTTTGATATTATAGGCGGATTCGTTCGTAGTTCTGTGGAATTGTATGTTCGATCGTGATTTTGCCTCCGAAGATGTGCACTTTGTTAGGTCATCACATTTGTGATTGTGCATCCATTGGTAAGGGACTCATTATGTAATTTTGAGATTTGTGATTAGTTTTTTAATAGTGTTATTTAAAACGCCACGAGCCAAAAGATCTATAATCTTTCACAACGAAGCCGTAATGCAATTAGACTTCGGAATATTGCTGGCGGAACATGAAGAAGACGGAGGGATGATTCCACTAAATCTATACGGCTGCCTGCAGATTGAATACGGTTATTTATGAAACCACAACAGCCGATTTGCAAACCGTAAGTGTCTTATTACAGCTGGCAAAAGATGGTATTGGCGTATTGGCGCTTACCCATCTTTACTTTGACTTAACAAAAAACTGAAACTGACAGTCTACATCAGGCATTTTTAGCTGTGAAAGGGGCTAAGAGGTGTCACATAAAAGGAAGCGAGTTACATCATAAGACCTTAGGAGTATTGTAGCATTCACTTTTAGATGTATTTATCGTCTTAAGATTGCAACTATATATAAGGTCAAATAACTTAGTGACCATTATTTTACAATTCGTCCGATTTGGATTATATACGATGGCTGTCACCAATAACCATCACGGCCTAACTTATATTTCAACAGGCATAGACAATTGGAATAAGAAGGGATGGTTGGTCACAATTTACACTTACCGCTTAATAAATGAAGTATATAAAGAAGAAATGTCTATAATGAAGCAGCAAATAATTCCTTCGTGGATTGGAACAACAAAATAATTATCAATTGAGCTGCATGGATTTTCTGGTGCATACGAGTCAGCGTTTGTTGCGGTTGTATAATGTTGAGTCACTGACAACATAGGCCATGTCACAACAAATTTAATAATGCCGATAATACGAGTCGCTCCTAACACACCAAAATTATTTATCCCACGCCTGGAGCTTAATGCAGCCTTGCTACTCACGAAATTTATAAAGCATGTAGAACCAAACCGGTTAAAGGCTTTTGTGACCAATAAAATATCTGCAATAATGAGCATTTCACCAACAACTATAACATGCTATCATGTAAGGTGAAATGATGCCTGCACGTGGATCAACCACTTTAGATCCCGCTAACAGTGATTTCGGCTGGAATGGTTCAGATTTGCGTCATAATAAATTAGTGTTTGATCTTGATGCACTCATTCCGAAATGTAGTAATTTTGGATAACTACAACATAATTCCAAAGCGAATCATAGAAAATTCACACCATGCCATATTGCAAATATTGCAAAAAATACTGGATTATTGATTGTAAGCGAGCAATAACAATTATTGGGAACATTACCACCTGCCAGAGTCCAGCCAAGAAGGAGCATTTGCCGAAACATAAACTGACTAAGTGTCCTATTAAATTGAGAAAAACCAATGAAAAGGAACACAAAACCTACAAGCCTATTGGTATGTATGGTAAGGCGATCCACATCGAAATAGTAAGCTGTCTTACAACAACATGTTACATTGCTGCCTACAAACGATTACGGATAAAAACGTGGATTTTGAAACAATGTTTACTCTTACAATGAAACTAACTTTGTCGGAGTAAACCTAGTTATAAAAATAAACTATGACATAGTCATCCACCTGGTATTTCATCCTACCTCACACTTCCAAATATGGAGGTATCTGGGAGACAGGAATATAATAAGTGAAGTTTCAGCTCAAGTGAATTAATGATTAATCGAAATTAATATTATAGGAATGTACACGGTTACAGTTTTAATTAAAGCGTACCTCAACTCATGGTCTTAAATTCGACTCACAGATGGCGCCTTTGACTCAGCAGCAACAGCCCTAGTACACTTCTTAATTCGCGAACTCATTGAAACCGTTAAATCAAAACAAGATGACTGAACAATTTGTACAAAACTGCTTGAAGCACTATAGTCCGCCGAATACATTTACGAGGCGGCTGCGAACCAAGTGGAAAAGACCCAGCTAAACTTGATCCTGGCTTTAGGATCAATGAATTAATCACTCATTATCCGAAATGAAAATTTGATTATGAAACCTCATTTAAGGCGGCCAAATCCCTTGACGGGATATAGTGCCAGAGAGAGTGACATAGTTAAACCACCAAAAAACTATCCCTAAGGGGTGCAATTCTTCAAAACTGATATTTTTGGTTAAACTATATTTTTGGCATTTCACTTAATATTTCTTATATCGTACTGGGAGCGGTATTGTAATTTTTTACAAATTAACTAAAACATATTGGGATAGCTCCACTCTACTCCCCAAAAAGCTTCCCCTACGGGGTGCAACTTTTAACAACCGTATTTTTCGTCACACCACGCCTTTTGCATTGCTGTGAATTTTTGTTGTATATATAGTGCTGGGGTAGTACTACAATATTTTTACAATAAAATAGCATAATTTAACTTATAGAAAAGTACCTCAAATGGGAGCAACCGTTTAAAATCATTGTATCGTACTGGTTGATACAAGCAGATTTTACTTAATAAATTACAATATAATAGTTTAATTGCAAAAACTGTCCCTAAAAAGTGCATCTTTTTAAAACAATAGTTTCCGGTATAGGTAATACCCTTTAAATAGGTGCCCATAAATTTATTACAACAGCCCACACCCCCAAAAATCGATCAAAATATATTGAATTACTTTCCTATGCAAGAAATAAGAGCCCATGAATTTATTACAACAGCCCACACCCACAAAAATCAATCAAAAAGTATCGAACTTCATTCCTATGCAATAAATAGGAACCCATGAATTTATTAGAACAGCCCACACGCACAAAAATCGATCAAAATGTATTGAATTACCTTCCCATGCAAGAAATATGTACCAAATGAATTTATTACAATAGCCCACACCTACAAAAATTTATCAACTGATCAAAAATGTTCACTCCTCCCATATTAGTATTACACAATAATTAATTACGGGCTGTTTATGAGATATGTGAAATGATTTATTGACCTTTTTTTGCTTCCAAATTTCAAAAACATGATAAGACGCGAAGTAGTTATGAAAATTTAACTTATGTGAGCAATTGCACTATTCTGGCTTTTACTGGGAATAAGGAATTAGGAAAATATTTTCGTTGCATTTTTGTTAAAATTGTACTTTGCTGGCCTACTGAAGGAATAAGTTTGGTGCAGAATTTTTCAAAACAGAATTGTTTGGGAAACTTTTATTCCACATAATCTTTTTAAGAAAAAATATTTTTCAATTTAGAAAAATACAATTTAGGCAAAAATGTTATGAAAATATTTGTCCCAATTCCCTATACCCAGCGAAAGCCAAAATAGTGCCAAAGGCGTTGTTATCCTTTTGGACAAATGAAGAACAGCAGCAGGACCAAATCCAAATTTATTTGATTCTGCCTGAGAAATTTTAGTTGTTTTGCCTTGATACACAAAAAAAAAACATATAACAAAATGTAACGAAAAAATGTCGATGTACGAGGGCAAATCAAAAAGTATTGCAATATCATATGAAATAAAAGAGTGAGTGAATTTATTATTTTTTATTTTTTATTTTTTTCTTTACAGCAATATTTAGATTTTTCGACATAATCTTTAAGGTTTATACATTTGTCACATCGATCAATTAACTTGACTAAACCCTCTAAAAAAAAAGATTTCTTTTGCTCCATAAAATATTCATTTACAACAGAATGTACTTCATATAGTCACTGGAAAATTTCCGGCCCCTTAGTGTTTTTTTCAAATTGGAAAACAGCAATATTTAGATTTTTCGACATAATCTTTAAGGTTTATACATTTGTCACATCGATCAATTAACTTGACTAAACCCTCTAAAAAAAAAGATTTCTTTTGCTCCATAAAATATTCATTTACAACAGAATGTACTTCATATAGTCACTGGAAAATTTCCGGCCCCTTAGTGTTTTTTTCAAATTGGAAAACAGAAAGTAGTCGCTGGGTGCCAAGTCTGGACTGTACGGTGGATGCGGAATTTCCACGAAGCCGCAGTCCTTTAATGCAGCTTGAGCAATATTAGCCTTGTGCCCTGGTGCATTGTCGTGAAGAAGCAAGATTTTTTTCCTAACATTCCTTGGCCGTTTTTCCCGGATCGCTTTTTTCAATTTTCGCAAAACCTCTGCGTAATATATGAGTGTGATTGTGGTTTTCGGTGGCATATAATCGATTATCAAAATTCCTTCAGCATCCAAAAAAATTGTTGCCAAAACCCTACCATCAGACGGTTGAGTTTTTAATTTCTTTGGTGGTGGTTCACTAAGTTTAATCCAAGGCATCGATTCTTGTTTGGATTCCGGATCCCAGTGATGAAGCCATGTTTCATCGCTTGATATTATGTTATCCAAGACATTTTTTGGATCTTCTTTGTACATATCTAAAATCGCCTTTGAAGTTTGAACATGCATTTTTTTTGTTCTTCATTCAACAAACGGGGAACCCATCGCGCACTTACTTTCGACATGTGAAGGTGGTCATGTAACATAGTATATGTGGTACCGTATGAAAGAGAAAGTCTCCACGCTAACCGCGGAAAAGAAATACGCCGGTCCTCCAATACAATAGATTCGGCCAAAATTATGTTTTCATGGCTAATAGCATCTGCTGGCCGACCCGAGCGGTTATCGTCTTCTAATGACTCCCGACCACTTTTGAATAATTTTACCCACCTTGTTACTGTGGCATATGATGGTGCAGATTTGCCGTAAACTTTTGATATATAGATGAATATATAAATTGTATTTCGTCCATCTTTACAGAAAAATTTAAAACGGCGCGATATTCAATTGCATTCATTTTAAGACAAATTCAAAACACGTGTTACTAAATTGACAAAAACAAACGAACTGTAAAATTTACATCGAAATGTTCTTCTAGAAGTTTCATCGCGACAAAAAATGGTTTTGAAAAATATATTGTTGTCTCACTCACTCTTGTTTTTCATATGATATTGCAAGACTTTTTGATATACCCTCGTATTTTCTGCCGCTTTTCTGGCAATGAGGTAACTCCAACTCAACAAATAAATATTTAGTTTTAAATGGAATTTAAGTAGTAAATTTAACGTAAACAACTTATTCCAAATGACTCAAAACCATCATTTTATGTGATTAGTGCCAAATACAAATATTCTCTTTATTTCAAAAATCATATATGCTGACTGGTCCCCAATTAAACAGAACAACAATCTTCTTAAATTAACTATTGTTTTTTATTACTAAAATATACTTAAATCTTAAATTAATTAAAGTTTCTGTAGAGATTTGTTATATATCCTGCCTGCGTTTAATCTACGACATTATATAATAAATACAACAAGTATTATAATTCTGACAGTAAAAAAATAAGTTTAAGACACATAAAAACCACTATAATGTGACAAACATAATTCTTACTTCTTTACAAACACAACAACAAAACAGCAATATTATTATTATTAATATCATTAATTTAACATAACTTTTATATAATTTAATATACCAATTAACTAACAAGGAATGGTTATGTACACATCCCATACATAAACTCGTATGTAAGACAAAACAACAGTAAAGTATCCTTAAGTGTAATAAAAATCATAATATTATAACACCCCTTATAATCATATACCTCCCACTAACCTACAAAAATCCGAAACACTACCACTTCTATAACATATATCCATATGCAAGCATAAACATGAGTAATAAGTAACCCTACATATAGTTTGAGTACCAAACTAAAAAATAAAATAAACTTAATACAATAAAAATATTACAGAATACAAATGTCCTCCATCTTATCGGGAACGACTTAGGCATAATACGTAATTTGTTTCTGAGAGTACTCGTATATGCTTTGAGTTGATTTTCATTATCAAATTTCTAAAACAAAATAAAATATTTATTATTAATAAAATATAAATTTTCCATATTTTCATAATTTTCAGTATTACATAAACAAAAATCCCATAGATGTATATAGAACGAATATGTATATAGAAAATCTTTAAAAAAATTGTCTTGATAGTGTTAAATTATTTGTTTTAAATATTTTTTGTCTGTGGCGTGGGTATACATCTTAGATATTATAATATTATTCTTGACAGATAACATTGTTGAAAAATGAATATGAGGATGCTGTTTATAAATCCACCCACCGCATGTAATCTTCCACATATCTATCTACATAACTATATAATATATTTCTTTGGCGCACATAAGGATGAAAACACTATTTGTAAAATAAATTACAAACTCTACATGATTGTTGTTGTTGTTACTTTATTATGCTATATATTTCCTTTTTGGATTGATAGAGAAATGGATATGGTTAAAACTTTAACCCTAAAATAACTATTTCATTTGTTAAATATAACTAAAAATTTTGCCTAAAAGGAAAGGTTTTAGTGTTAAAAATAAGAGTGTATATAATGAATATTTGTAGCGTTTAGTTAGGATTTATTAGACAATTATTATTAATAATTATCATTTGATTTTAATTGTCATCACGAAGCACTAAATACTCGTATTTAGGTTTGCACTATATTTTATAGCTTGATTCAGTATTCAAACGTTTTTATGTGACTTTTTTTGATCCCCTAGAATTATAATTTAGTCCAGGGTTTTTACTGTTTTCGTAGTTCGATTAATCCTGGTTAGAGTTGTTGGAGTTTCTGGCGATGTGTCCTTCGTTCTAGCATGTGGAGCAACGAGGGTATGCAGCACGAGTTATGTACTTGCACTTAAAAAAGTTTATTTTTTTAAACATTGAGCTATATGCTCTAAGTATTTTATTTATTAATTAAAATTTTTTATATAAAAACAAGTACAATTTTATGATAAGAGATATTACTTCTTTTGCAGTTACGAATATATTGATTTAAAGTTTAGTTGATACATAATATAATACAAAGCAAAAAAGGCAAATATGATACTGTGATATCGTTGGAAGAACAATATCAAAACAATATTGATTTATCTATATTTCTTAAAATTTAGATAACTATTAAAAAACAATGAACATTACGCTACTTTGATTTTATATAGTGTTCCTGATAATTGTTGATTTGTTGATACAGTGAAGGATTATTAACTCATGCAGGCGCGCACTCAACACAAAACTCATCCTATTCAAATTCCACCCTTCTTCACTAATTGATTTGCGCGGTGTGTGGTATTTTGTCCGATAGCATTGTTCATGCCATTGGACATATATATTTTATTAGTTTAAGTATTGTAAAAAATGTTTAATTTAAATTTTCTTAAATACATATTTTTATATGATTCAGAATTCTGCTAAAATGAAATAAATTTTAACTACGTTCATCTAATAATTTGTTTAAACCACAAAAATTTAAATTATACGCAATGTGCAGAACTTCATTTTAAACTAATTAGTTTCTAAAATGAAATATCAAAAAAAAAAAATAGTTACTGCATGCAATAATTATAATATGATAATTTTGGTGTAGATATTATAATAAATACTTAAAGCAAACTCTATTAAATATGCTTCTCTAGGTTGTGGTTCTTTGTTTACTAAAATTTTCTAAATTAACATTCATATTCAGTTTGTGCATGTAAAAATTTGCTTGTTTATTAAGGCAAAAACTAGTAAGAAAACACACAATAAGCAGCTTGTTGAAGAACATTATTAATAAATTGCATTTTAAAAATTAAATGAATGCATTTCGTGGTTTATTTTAATTTCTAGTACTCGAATTTCTGTTACAATTGAATGATTCGCTTACAGCATGTATTAATAATAATCTAATTTTATTTGTCCAAATATACCAATTGATTTAATTTAACTAATACTATTCATTTATTTTGTAATTTTTTTTCAAAATATTCCTAAACTAACATTAATTTTTACTTCGTGCATGTAATTAGTTGTTTCAGCCAAATTTTTTTTAATTTATTTGTAATGTGCAGTATATTATAGTACACTATTGGTCAATTTGATTTTGAAAGATTCTGAAATGACAAATATATTTTAATTTATATTTTGATACATTTGATACTGCATATTATTAAATATACTCTTCTTACATTGTGTTTATTTTTCTAACAAGATTTAATAATTTTTGGTATTCACATCGCGCAAGTAATTATATTCTTGTTTATCAAGATAATAATCGCTTTCCAATCGCACACTGCAAGTACTTAGAAGTACTAGTAATGTGTCTCGGCTAAATGGTCGATTGAAACATAAAAAAAATTGACATGAGTAAATCATAACATAAAAATTAACAATCAATGATAAACGTGAATTTTTAAATACCAAAATGAATGAAAAATCAAAAAAAATTTGGAGTTATTCGGAAACGAAAGCCTTAACTGTCGAATATGCCAATAGGGAGGAAGAATACGCCACAATATTAAAAAAAACATTTTTGGGAAGCGATTTTAAACGATTTAGAATCGTAATAATAACATAATTTATTGATCACGGGTATAAATATGGTAAGATTTTTTTTTAAATTTTAGGAAACAAATACAACCGTGGAACAAGTGGAAATAAAGTGGCGGTCACTGTGGCGATCCTATAAATCCGCCAAGGACCGTGGCAGTGGTGGAAGTGCATCAAGATTTTTATTCTTGGAATTAATGGATGCATCCTTTAGTTCTCGCCCTTCCATATCGAGTTCTCATTCCCGATCTGTTGGTGTCGTGAGTGTAATAATAGAACCTTTGCGTTCAACAGTATCTCAACAAGATTCCATTTTTTCGGAAGAAACACACGATGAGACGCCTCCGTCTACATCAACATCCAGCTCACATCAAACTCGAGAAAGAAAAAGTAATTCCGATAAATTGACGGAAGTAAAATTAAAATATTATGAAGAAAAAATTCAAGCCTCAAAAGAAAGAATAGAACTTTTACGGCAATACGTTTTAAAAAACAGTGAAGTTGGGCTTGGTACGCAAAGTACATCCTGTAACTGCAAAAAATAAAATTTGAAGATGATGATGATTGAATGAGTTTTTTTTATTAATTGAAATAAAACAATGTACAAATTGAAATCAATAAAACATTTAAAATATTACTGGATAATTTTAACGATCATTTAAATTGTTAAATTATTAATTTCTTCTAGCAGCTCCTGTCTTCGATAGCTATTCTCTTCTATAATCAAATTTTCTTCTACATAAGCTTCTGGTACCACGTCTCTCTCATCTACATCGATAACGTCATTTCCATTAACAATATTCCAATTAACAACAAATTCGATAGATTGATTTTCAAATTTATTTAGTCTCCTCAATCTATTCTTGAGCAGCCCAAATGCGTGTTCCACCGCAACTCGCGTCCCCGAATGTTTTTTATTAAAATTTTTCTCGGAATCAGACAGGTTACCCAAATCTCTAAAACGCGATATTAGCCAAGTAAGGCAGCAGTATGCCGAATCTCCCAACAAAACACGCCTGTTTTTAAATAACAATTCTGAGTTTGGCACACATCTTTTGTACAGCTCCGTTTTTTTAAGCATACGGCTGTCGTGTATGCTCCCCGGCTCTCCAACATGAATATCGATGAACTTTTTGTCCGGTCCCACGACACCTTAGAGCAAAATACTGTAGTATTTTTTTCTGTTATAATAATCGTTATGATTATTTTGTGGTTTAGAAATTTGGATGTGAGTCCCGTCAATACATCCTAACACATGTGGAAAGCCTTCCATTTGCTGAAACGACATTGAAATGGCTTCCTGTTCGTTATCCTTTTTTGGCCATTTGATGTTAAGATGTGCACATCTAATCAACCAATGTGTAATTCGTACAACGCATCTATGTGCAGAACTAAAGCTTACGTTGAAGAGATTCGAAATTTCTCTAAATGTGTTGGTATTGGCTAGATACCACAACGTCAAATAAACTCTCTTTTCTGCGGGAATTTCTTTTATGCCGCCTTTATTTAATCTTTTCATTGCATCTGAATAGTTACCTAAAAAAATTAATTTAAAATTAAAAGGTTTTAGTTTAATATTGATTTTTATAAATTACCTATCAACGAATGAACAGCTGATCGTTTTAAGCGAAAATGAGAAATAAATTCTTCATCAGTATATTTATTAATACAGCTCACAAAATCGGATATTCTTACTCTTGCTTTCTTAATTCGTACGTCATCTTCAGATGAGCTTGTAGACGTATCCGTGTCTGCCCAAAACAATTTTACATCTCGGAAAAAACTATCCTGCTGGAAGGCACTGGAATCTAATGCATCAGGTATCTAGAATTTTAATGGGTCGTTTAATTAAGTTTATACTTCTTTTACCTCAGCCAAGTTTAAATGAAATTAACAGCTTTAAAATTTTTATTGGCACACAACAAAAAATTAAATTTATTTAAATTTAAATTAAATAAACACAAAACACCACTCATATAGCAAAACAAAAATTGAGTTTTGACATATCTTACGAAATTTACCCCTAGCCGACAAATTTATCGTAACTGCTTGTAGCTACTCACGAAAAAAATAGGTAGAGCAGCTCCGAGTAGTTAATTTATCGGAGACAAAAACCATTAATGAATGGTTTGCCTATTTGACTACTACTATTACTATTTTACTATTTGTTATCTGGAAATTTTTCAACAATATTTAACGAAAATTGTGTAAAACAAAATAATCGTTAATATTCACTTTTCTCATGTAATAATTAGTATGTTAGATTCCGCCCAACGTGAAGTATATTACCATACAATAATAATTTGAATTTAAATATCAAATAATTGTATTTTAAATTGAGCTCTGATACATTTGAGGGTGTAAAATTAGAGGGTTTTACTTTCTGTATATACAATAATAATTTTATGTTACTCGATTTTTTTTTGTTGTAAATGCTTAAGTGAAACTTTTTCTAATAAATACAAACATCTCGATGTGGTTATCTTTTTCTTAATTTCTCTTAATCAACAATAATATTCAGTTCGTGCACAAAATTAATATTCTTGTCTTTCTTAAAATAAAAATAGCATCATACACCACAAGCAGCAAGTTGAAGAACATTACTGATGAATTTAGTTTAAATAATCAAATAAATGCATCTTTTTATAAATTTCAATTAGAATATATTTAATTCCTCAAAAATTGAGTAGTTGAGTAGTCTACTTGCATTTATAATTATGATCTTATTTTATTTTCCTAAATACCTATTCCTAAATTTTTAAATTTTGTAAACGATGAACGTCGAAGTATAACTGATATACTGGTAGGTAAGTGTTTTTTATAATATTCAATAAAGAAACATTAATATTCAGTTCAGTGGTAGTAAATTTTTTTTCGCTCTACATACTACATCTAAACCAATATATTTTAGATAACATATGCGGCATATTTTAATATAGTAAAACCTGAGACAACTTAAAAAAGATATTTCATCCTATGTAAACGTAAAAATTTAAACTGCGATTTTATTTTCTGTAAATAGCCGCATACAATCAAACATATTTTCTTTTTTTGCGTGTACGTATACGCAGTTTAACGAAAAAACACTGATACAACGATGACATTGGAATTATCAGAAGTTTGTTTTGTTTTAATTGTTTAGTTCAAATGAAAAATTTAATTTGATTGTATGGTAAAACTAAAGTTAAGGTAAGGTAAGCTTAAATACATTTATCATTGTAACAATAGATGAAATTACTTTCCATATAAAAATATTTGAACTTCAATTTTTGTTCTAAAATACTGTTATAAATGTATGAATGAATTTTTTTAAAAATATGTTGTTCCTGATGTGGTTATTTTCTACTAAATTTTCAAGTGAAAACATTTACCTTAAGTATGTAATAATTTGCATGTTTAATAATCTAGTAAAATTCTGTAAAAACGTGCTAAAATGAATATCATTCACTTGCATGAAAAAAATTGTATATTTTTAGTTCCACTCAAACGCTTATGAATTTTTGACAAATAATATTTAATAACAGTTATTACATGCAGGAAGTAAATCCCATTATCTGAACAATCACCAATGTTTTAGAATTGTACTTGAAAAACAAAATACAAATTAAATAAATTATAATTTAAATTCACGTAATAAATTTTGTACTATGCTGCACATTACATGTAATGCAAATATATCTAGATTAGAACAATCTAGTTATTACATGCACGAAGTGAATATTTATGGTAATTTTCGACGTTTTTAATAAAAAATTAACACATACAAGAAGAGTATATCTAAAAAGTGTCAATTAATTTTTTTTTACAATATTTTGCAAATAAAATAAGAACACAGTAATTACATGCAGAAAGTAGTTTATCTAATTGTTACAGAAATGTATGTACTATAGTTAAAGTTTAAGCTAAAAGTACATTATGTAATATAACTTTTAACAAATAAATTTTAATAATAGTTTCCGTTTGCTTCCCATTTTGTGTAATCTTAATTATGATTGTCTTAATACATACAGAAAACGAGTTTTAACGTTAATTTAGAAAATATCGTCAAAAAACCGTTTCAAGATTTTACCTAAATAACAAAGTACAAGTTAAATAAATTACTATTTAAATTGAAATAAATAATTATTGTACTATGCTGCGCAGGCATGTAATCTCAATAATTGTTGTTTTGAACAAACTAGTTATTACATGCACGAAGTGAATATTCATGTTATTTTGAAAATTGTTATTAAAAATTTAACATATACAAGAGGAACATATTTAAAAAGTTGCAATTAACATTTCTTACAATATTAATTTAATAAAATAACATCTCAATAATTACATGCAGGAAGTAACTTATTAAATCTTTACAGAAGTATATGCGTACTAGGGTTTAAATTTGAGCTATGTATAAATGCATTAATTTCATTTAAAAAAAAAATATGTTAATAATATTTGTCATGTTCTTCACATTTTATGTACTATAATTATGATTGTCGTAATAAATGCACGAAGTGAATTTAATTGTTAATTTAGAAAAATTTAGTAGCCATTTCCAAGATGATAGTTTTGAACAAAGTTTCACTCAAGCATTTATAATAAAACTGTTACATATACATAACCCTCGATAGCATTTAATGCAATGCCTAAAGTAAAGAACTTTATTGATACAGTCATAAATTAATTAAAATTTAACTTGAATTACAAAATATATTAATTTAATATTAAATATTAACCCTTCAATGCATGATCTTTTCTATTTTGTTGAAAAAATTCCACATTATAGTTTATGCAATCCTCATTTATAATATCAAAATAAGAAATTCTAATTATTTGTAGTTTCCTCGGAAAATTGATTTTCGTGGTTGTATCATATATGATACGGCATGCATTTACGACTAAAAAACAAACATATTTTTTTTTTTTTTCATAAATAACTAAAAATGTTACATAGTTTTTCACAGCCTAATTTAATTTCTGTCTTTGTTGCAACAAAGATGTATGTTGCATTTTTCACACATTATAAAAGTGAGTTTGGAACTTCCGGGTAACTTACACCTGTTTTTTCAGATGTCCTGTTGATCTGTTTTTCAGATGTCCAGTTGAGAAAATGCGATTCACTGGCCGACGTCTATTGCAGCTGTGTAACTTGCGTTGGGCTTTTTTCGTTTACGTTTGACTCTGCACAAACTTTCAGCAACTTGAATTCTAAAATTCATTAGAGCAAGATGTTCCTATCCTAAATCAGCAGCGATTCTTTTAGAAAGTAACCATGAATTTACCACCGTGGATATTTCTTAATATGGTAAATATTCGTATGCACCATTTCTTGGAGCGTTTTTGTTGTGACCTATATATTCTTTAGAGAACGTTCGGTTGGTAACTTGCTTGAAGGTAGTATGTCACGACGTACTGTGCCAATTGATTGAACAGCAACTTTATTTAGTTCGATAATCGATGGTAAGCTCGTGTAATAATAATCGAAGTAATCGTGGTGGTTCACATTTCTTGGTACATTTCGTAATAGTCGAATGACCAAAATTTGATGAGCTCCCCAAATCTTTTTCTGATAAAATACGTTTATCATTTTCTTGCCCCGAAAATTGTTTTAAATTGTACGTAAATTTTTGAGAAGAAAAATTCATAGCCCTATTTATGCGGCTTCATTTGCGTGTACTGTTTCAAGTAACTTCCACCTTTAGTAAAGCACATCTGTTCATCAATAGATATATTTCGTCGATTGGAATCTTCTGAAAGTTTTTAATGAGAGCATCTATTACGGGTCGTATTTTGAACGGGCGATCGTGATTTGGATTTGTGTGCGACATATTGTTCTCATTGCGATTGAAATGAGGAAACTGACGAATTTTTTCTAATTGCTTTTTCGTATTATATTGTTCCACTTCATGGGACCAGTATCAGCGCAAACTTGTTAGTTGGTACATGAACGTAAAAATATACACCCCGAGAAATTTTTCCAAATCCTTTCCGTTTATTGAAAACGTATTTTTGATGTTAGTTTCCATTGCGTAGTTATTTGATTCTCTAACGCTTTCATCATTTTAATTAGAATAGAAAATTTCAAGAGGCGTTTGTAGTTCGAGAAGTTCTTGTGGTGATTCATCACCGTTAAATTTATATTTATCTGATAAAACATTCAAATGTTTTACTTTCCAAATAGTATTACTATACAACTTTTTTAATTCCTTGACCTCCCTTGTTTCACTTGTCACCTCAATTACGTTGCCAATATCAGAATCTTGTAATTCAATCACATTTTTATCACTTAGTAGTATCACAGGTATATTTTGAATGTCTAATGGTACATCGTCATTCATTTCAGATGGTGGTTCGATTCGGAAGTGGCACTTTGTTGGATTTTAATTATAAAAATCATCGCCCCCACTATCTTCTTTCTCATCAATGTCAATAGAATTACATATTAATAGACTCCTCGATTTCCATAGCATTTAAAAACTAGCGTTGATCAGTCATTGTTAACTACCAAAAATGTTGAATAAAATTTATTATTAAAGAAGAGTTCCACCTTTTCTTCAATTTATACGGTTGTATCATATTTGATACCACCAAGAATTGTGCCGTAATTGCATGATGTATCATATATGATACAACCCATGTTTTTCAATATTTACAATTATAATATAGACATATATATGTCAAAATGGTTGAAACACATAATATAATTACATATATTTAATAAAATATTTTTATTATGTGAAATAGTTTATAAATACCCTAGAAAAAGACGACCAAAAATCTACGTTGGTTGCGAAAAACTAATCACCACAGCAAGCGACACTCAACCGGCATTATTCTATAAAATTACGCGGGAAAACTAAATTATGTGTTGGTATAGGTTTTCAAAATGTGTATAAGAAGATTCTTTTATGAAGCATATAAGAAATATTTATGTATACATGTACTTTTTTGTAATATGAAATGGTTGTATCATATATGATACAATATGCATGGAAGGGTTAAGTCGATTGTTTGCAACAATATGTAATCGAATGTAATCGAATTATTACATACACGAAGTAAATATTATCGTTTATTTAAAACAATTTAGAAAAAACACAACAAGAATCATAAACAGTTTCATTTTTATAGTTTCTCAAGCGTTTTTAATAATTTTTTTGCATACGACACAAGATTACAATTATTACATGCAGGAAGTAAATCTATTTTTTGTTACTGCCATTAAAATAATGGAGTTTAATTTAAAAATATTACGAATTTGATATTAAAATTGGAATGAATTACGTGAACTGTATTATGCTGCAAATTACACTGCTAAAAAAATAAATATTGCATGCACGAAGTAAATATTTATGTTAATTTAGCCAACTATTAATACATTACCAAATCCAAGAAGAGTATATCCAAGAATGTATTAATAAAATATTTGTTTACAATACTTAGACAATAAAAATTATATTACAATTATTACATGCAGGTAGTGAATCAGCTAAGTATTACAGTAATTCTTGTATTAAATATTAAATTTATAACAAAATGCTTATATCTTTTATAGAAAATCATATAAATCTATAGTGCAGTTTTATATGCTGTACATTATGTATAATCTCAACCAGTATTATCGTATTAAAAAAACAATTCATTACTTATTTATTATTTGTAATCATTATTTCTCTCTAATTGGTCATATTTCCGAAAATGGTTCAAAAAGATATATTTATGTTCCCATTAATAAGAAAGTTAAATATGGCGGGGCAAAATCAATTTGGTAATTTCTGTCTGTCATATGTATACTATTTCGGTCAGCTCACGAAATATTTGCTGTTTGATTTTGAGCAAATGTCTGAGCAGAAACAACACCCACAATTTCTCAAGCCTTATCTATAAATATTTTGAGAATTGCAAACATTGATGGTTAGTACCGCCACAATTACTTAAAATAAAAAACATAAATAGTTCAATGTCGGATACAACTAATCGATTCATAAGATCACGCGGTTTAATTTTTGTGTTACAACCTCTTAGCACGATAGCACTTTAAAATTCTCAAGTCCGAGCGACATTTTTTATTAAATTACAAAAAAAAATATTTCACTTTTAGATATGGTGGATCGATGTATGAGCTCACGTTATTGATTCAGTTTGTTTTTTGCGGTGTTACATTAAGAACGAATGCAACTCTTGAATCCAATTTTTAAGTACAAATTACGACTTTTTTAAAATTTCAAAAAAATAACCTATTTCAATGTATCAAAGATATAGTATATTAATTTATAAAGCTCATAAAATTTTATTGAGACCAAATTTCTCATGTACAAATGAAAAGTACTTTCATAATTGCCAAAATTAATATGGCCTTGTTGTTTATGATGTACAAATTTTTAAGCTCACGAAAAATATGCAGTTTCATTTTTGATCAGCTACACGAATTCTGTTCAAATTTCTGAAGCATAAACAACAAGAGCTTTACAAACTGCAGCTAAATTCAAAATAGTATTTGATAATTAAAAATTATTTATTGAGCCAATAATAACTATTTTCTAGCTCTGAAAATGATATCGATGAGACATCGAAAGTTCAATCATTAAATTGTTTTATTTTATTTAAAATAAAAAACGAGCCCTCAACGATTGTCAATTTTATTAAAATAGTCTTTGATGTGTCGATTTGAAAATTTACAAAATAAATGCAATTTGATTTTTGTGCTACTAAAAATTAGATAGTTCAATGTATAGTATATGAAGAACCGATTTATGAGCTAACAAAGTACGTACAGTTTCGTTTGTGTGCTGCCATCTTGTTTGCACGTTAATATCACCACTAACTTCTTAAGTACAAGTCACAAGAACTTTTGAAACTACAAAAACTAATAATTTCCATTGATTTCTGAGCTTATAGCCCTTACTATTGGTTCTCATCTGAATGCATTGCAATTATTTGCAAAGGGAAATTTTTGGCTTGTGCGACTGTGTTAGTTATTTCTTATTCTAGTGGTAGTAAAAAATTTTGACATTTTAAGACAAAATAAATTTTCATTTTTAAATTCGTGTTTTTAAAAAAATCAATTAAATTAAAATATACATTTATTAATTACAATAATTATGAATTTCGAGTGTATTGAAAACGTGAGAATGGCAGCTATAGCAATTATAATTTGTAAACAGGTCAGTGAATTGCTAAAGCCTGAAAAAAAAGTGTGTTCGAAAAATGTGGGTACGACCAATTTTTCATCAAAATGAACGAGACTCGTTTGGACATCACAATTTGGTGGCAGAAATGAAGCTCAATGATCACGAATCATTTTTTAATTTTACACGTTTGACGCCAGAATCATTTAATAAATTATTATCTATAGTGGGTCCTCAAATTTCTAAACAAAACACAAAGTTTAGAATGTGTATAAACCCATCTACTAGATTGGCACTTACATTAAGGTAAATAAATAAAAAAAATTGTCAAATTGGAGGCTTATTTCAATTAGTTGTAATTTCGCTTTAGATATTTGGCTAGCGGTGACAGCCAACGATCACTGTCGTGCAATTTTCGAGTTGGAAAAAGCACTGCTTGTAATATAATAGCAGAAACTCTTGATGCTATATATTTAGGCCTTCAGCAGAACACGCTACCTGAATTGAAATCACATGATTAGCTGGAAGTTGCAGAGGGGTTTAAAATCAGATGGGATTTTCCGAACTGTATTGGAGCCGTAGATGGCAAGCACATAAGGATTATTGTATGTTAATTTATGGCATCAAATACCTCATCATAACACAAATTTTATTATAGGCACCACCAGATTCAGGATCAGAATTCTTTAATTACAAAAACTATTTTTCGATAATATTAATGGCAATATGCGATTACCGCTACCGATTTTTAGCTTTTGATGTGCTAAAGAACGTTAAAGGGACGGAGGAGTTTTCCAAAGTTCAAAAATGGGGAGAAAATTTTCAAATAATTCGATGATGGTACCGGAAAAAAATGAAATTTTTGAAGGTGGCCCAGTTTTGCCCTATTATCTCGTTGGTGACGAGGCTTTTGGCCTTAAACCGTGGTTGATCACGCCATATCCTGGTAAGTCCACTGGTAAACTGGATTTCGAAAAACTGATTTTCAATTATCGCCAATCGAGAGCACGACTAGTGATAGAGAACACTTTTGGGATATACACGGCAAGATGGCGAATTTTGCGAAAGTGTTTAGACACCTCTGTAGAGACAGCTGACAAAATTGTACAGGCTACCATATGTTTACACAATTTTTGTATGATGGAAGACGACAGCAGAATACACCAAAAGAAGTATTGTCCAAGAACTCTCGTCGATCGTGACAGTATAGATAAAACCAATATTATACCCGGTGACTGGAGGAAAAACGTTGAAGTTTTGCCTCAGATTTCTAAACAAGGCAGCTATAATGCTAGCTTCGCTGCGACAGAAGGACGAAACACTTTGGCAGAACATTTTATGACCGATGGGTCAGTACCATGGCAGTGGAATTGTGTTTAAAAAAATAAATATAGTAAAAGATATAATTATGAATTTGTTTTATTTTCAATAATTTCGTTCATATACGATACAAAATATTGTTGGGCAGCATATTTTTCTTTGAGGTTTAATTCTCTTAAAAATAAAGTGACTTGGTTGCCAAATAGCTGTTCCATGTCAACTGGTGGTGTTGGATGCAGTGCTACTTTATTTGTGTTGGCTACAAGTTGATTTAGCGGCTCCAAGAAATCTGCAGCCGATGCTGTTGATTTAGAGGTAGAAGAGCGCCCGCTTAATGTTCTTGCTCGCTTTCTTGGAGGGAACATAATTTCATCATCTAAAAAACAAAATATGGTTTATAAGTACGATATTAATAATAAACTAGTTTGTTTTTACCTAAATTTGCACTATCCATAGATGTGGGAGACGGCGTCGTTGGGAACATCTCTTGGATATTACTATCTAAACTGCTTTTTTGCCTATAAAATTAAAATAATTAAATTAAAACACGAAATATTTAATATAAAACCACTACATTAAATTCTTACTTGCGCTTGAGTATAACACCGTCCAATCTTCTAAGTTGCTCCAAATGTTTTGGCTCTGTTACAACTTTTGCTGCTGAACCGCTGGGAGTTACCTTGTCTTTATTGGTATTATACCGCGTATAGGTAATTATTTCTCATGTTTTTATACATGGATTTTATTATTTCAATTTGAATTGAAATAGTGGGATATTTCAGCTCCAATTCTTTTTTAATTTCCTCCCACAAATGATTTATTATTGATGGGGTGCGGCTTCGTATAGGTAGCGTATAATCAAAAATTGGAGAGCGGTCGAATATCAAATCTAACATATCCGCCTCAAACGCGAACCGGCTTGCCCCTTCCATAATTTTTAAAACATTTTGTATGCCACTATATGTTTTTTTATTGGATGGCACATTTTTTGAAGTTACTTCATCATCCATGAAACCCTCTTCCAAAACCTCTACCTCTTCATATTCCGAATCCAATTCGATATAATTCATTTTTCCACCTATAAATAAGATATTAATATTAATTTCATAAAAATATATTGTTAAAAAATTTATTCATTAATAATACATTTTAAATACAAAAATAAATCAAGCATTTAAATAATATATTTTTGTACATAATTTTGACTCACTTTTGTAGGCTTGTTTAATAAATGAAAACAAATGATTTTGAAATGAACACAAAAATTTTTTTGTTAATTTTGCTGTGTTTTATGCAGGGTTGAAAATTTCTTTATATAAAATAAGGGAAATTTTCCAGTTTTTGAGCAAATGCAAAATTTACAATGGAAAAAGATGTATGCCCGACTACTTTCGATTGCAAATCGCTTTGTAATTTTTTTATGTGTGTGTATAAAAATTTGTATACCGATACGGAATTTATTTGAATGTGTACTATAAAAATGAGAAATTTAAAATCGATTGCAATTAATTGCAAAGCAAGCTCAGATGAGAACGCACAGTTAGCATAAATATCGCCGAAATTTCTCAGATACAATAATGACTAATGCCTTCAAAATTGAAAAAAAATTATAATTGCTATGTTAGGTATGGTTTATTGGTTTATGAGCTCAAGAAATACGAACAGTTTGATTTTTGAACTGCTACACCCTTCGAATACCACCTCAAATTTCTCTAGTACAAAACTAAAAATTCTTTTAAAATCATGGCGAAGGTTATTAAAATAAATTTTTAAATAGGTCCCTATTCTACAATATAAAAATTAATTCAAAATACACCGTTTTTGTGGTAGGAACTTATCACCGTTCACTCAGCCGCCCCCTCACCTCAAAAGAGTTATTTATATTCATGCCAAATAGAACGAGTTTAGAAGTTTTTGTTTGCTTACTACTAGAGCCTATAAATAGTTCATAATTCTGCATTAATTGTTTTTTTAATTTTGCAACTTAGGAGAACTAGTCCTGCTAAACAGAAAAAGAATTTCTCGCAAGAGACTATTTCAATCGACTTATAATTTGTGTATGTTTTTGTTTCAGGCTCCACCAGAGTTAAACCGAAATCTAGATTCCGATTCGTGAAAATATTCATGCGACACCCTTGAAATATACTTCACGAGACCGACGTGACTCAAAAGTAAAAATTTATGATTTCAAACTATAGCAATTATATTAGACGCGATTAACGAGTATGCAGTAGACTATGAAAAACAACGTTTTCGATAATTAGAAACGTGGCAGTCACGTCGAGTATATCTCAGGGGTTAAGCACCAAATTAAGCAACCCTGATGAAAATTCAATCGAAAATATCGAATGCAGTGCTATTACCAAATGGCTCGGCCACGTTACAAAGTCTCCACAACAATGGATGATAAATAAAGTGTTTCCACCAACAACCAGCCGGAGTACGTCGTAGAGGAAGACCCCGACTACGCTGGCGTGACGACATCGAACAAGATCTACGAATACTAGGATGTCAAAATTGGAGGACGAGAGTAGTGGATCGAGATGGATGGAAGGCCTTAGTGCAGGCGGCGAAATTCCTTCATGGGATGTTAAAGCCAGAGAGAGAGAGAGAGCTATTACCAGAGCCTGCTTAATAGAAGAGCCGTAAGAATCCGCCATTTTCCCATGAGGTTTTCATAGAGAGGAAGCTTTTTGTTCTTTTTCATACCAATCAGTGTATTTTAATATTTTTTTAGAAGCTTTTCTGTATATAAAAACATATATGCTTCGTTTCAATTTTTAATTTGAATGGTTAGTTCAATATTCAGGAAAAGCATATTTTAAAATTGAGTCATATTATGTCGAATAATATTTAAGTTATTCTACCACAAATTTTTTTTTTTATTGTAGAATTTGTTTATATATCGCGACCTTAGAATAACACTGTGTTATCTGATCACAGTGTAGTTTTGAGAAAATCAAGTTTGAAAATTTAAAACTTTATAACTTTTTTCCATTGGGGCAAAATTTATAGAAAATTGTGGCACACACTCATTAATTTAATTGTTTATTTATTTGACTTGTTAGTTATATTTGATTTGTGTTCACTATTAAAATAATTAGTTATGAAAAATCAGATACAACTTTGTTGGTGAATTATATCCTGTTTAGTTAAAGTTTTACTTAGTTGTATCTGGTTGTTAGAACACTGTTATTCTTTAATTTGGAAAATAGAACTTTTTTGCAGATACAACTTGGTAATTATCGGAATTTAAATACAACATATTATTTTATCACAGAAATAATTTCAGTTTTATTGCAATAAAAATAAATAAAAGTAATTACGTACATTCATTTTGGTATAAAATTAAAGAAATTCATTCTGTAAACTCTAAAATAATAAAGATAATAACATGAAGCTTCACCAAAGAATTCAAAGCTTAAGAAACTTCTTGTTGTGTTTTTTTTTTTAGTTTTAGGTATCGATGAAGCATTGCTGGCTCTATTAGATATTTCCATAATGATCCCATTATTTTGAGGTGTTTCAATGTCATCGTTTGGGTGATCTACAATATAAGGCTGAACAGAACCAGACGAAACCTCGTTTAACTTTAAAATTGTTTAATAATAATTTATATCGTTTTAAGACATATAGGGAAACATTGCCTTAAGATGCTCTTTTTTGTATCGGACAGTTCTTATTTTTTTCTAATTGGTTGTAGTCCATGGCAATCCAAAGTCAAAACTATTTTTCTGCATCTTTCAACTCGCCTTATACTATATATTGTAAATTCATCCGCATTATATTGTAGTGCAAATTGAACTTCATAGTAATTTTGTGTATATTTCAGCATCTTTATCTTTGTATATGGAGTTTTTGAAAAATCAAAAGAATTTTTTGCATAGCTCCCAAAATCCATAAAATTGTTAGCCCGCATTTGCATAAGGATCAGTGGATTTTTACGATTCACTGTTTTAAGTAACCGAATAAGTCCTATTGGGGAGAAGAATTCATTTAACGCCAGAACTTTTTCAATGTTGCTATGAATATTATCAACTTCTTGAACAATTCTATGGCCAGCCACTGAATATTTCATACAAATTTCATTGATCTGCGGATTGCTTCTCATAACTTGAAGAATAGCAGTTGACAGTAAAGAGTTTTTATTTTGAGGCACACATGAGTCACTCTAGGATACTAAGTCGCACATGTCGCTATTGTCCTTAAATACTCTATTCAAAACTTTTACGAGTGCAAAAGCCAAATCGTTCCCGGTTCTACCTGAAGTACATTCCGTCCATATCGCGGTATACGTTTTTTTGATGCTACTTAAATAGGTCGTTAAATTATATAAGTTTAGTTTTGAAAAATAAAAAAGTGGACCAATTTCTGCTCTTGAACAATTGATGACGTTTTGAAGGTCAAAACTTGGAATCGGAACTCCCATTTCCTTATCACTTTTGTTCTCTCATTTCTGCTTTTAATTTAACATGTTGATCTTTCTCAAAAACCATTTCATCCGTCATGCTATTTTCTTGCTCAGCGACTTTGTATTTCTCGCACATACCACATCTATCCGATTTTGGACTGTGAAAGCCAATATCAAATTTGGTGCAGAATATGTGACGGTACATGCTTTACTTCACAGGCATCGGATCTCTAGTATATTCCTTATATAAATCGTACATTTTACAGATGTTTAAACTGGGTTCTTAATATTGCCGACTAGTTTTTGCTGTACAATAATGTGACTCAACCTTTGGAAAGGAGTTGATGTGTGCCACTACATCTGCCACTTTCTCCTGTGGAGTTTATTTGGATCCATTTCGTGCTCGCATAGCTGCTTGTGCTGTCCCAGTTTGCTCACTTTTAGCTTGGTGTACGGTATAAACATGAGTTTGGGAAATGTTATATGTTCCAAAAAAAATTTTTGCAAACCGATGGCCAGCAACTTCAATAAAGTACATAAAGCTGTATAACCGGCGAGATGTATATTTTTGTGTGGTTTTTCTCGCTGCGAGAGTGCGAGTTGTATTTCTTAGAATAAAGTCACGCTTTCGGTGAGCATCTAATTTATATTATACTACAAACTGATTCTGGCGTTCTTCGTCGGTCACTTTTTTACCACAAAAATATCTATAGTGGGTCATACAGTTTTTTTTGTAGTTACCTTTTTCGCTGCCACACATTTTCCTCTAACGCTAACGTACTGCTTTCCTGCTTGACACTTTATTTTACGAGTTGCACTTTTCCAATGCGCCGGATTACGTTTTCGTTTCCGAGTTTTTTTAGGTGTTCTATGCGGTGATACATTTGGCGAGGTTAATAGGTTCAAAGCTTGTGATTGATCGTGATATTTTGCTGATGGTGTCAATGGAATAGTATGGACCTGGTGGTCGATTGATGACGATACTTCAGTTATTTCATTAGCATAGATTTCCTCTACTACAATATCATTGCACACAACCATCGTCTGATCAAAACCAATTTCTTCACTAATAATATTATCACTAAGTACAATATTTTGGTTCATAGGTAGGTTTAAATTGAACTCGATGTCTGCCATGATTCCGTTATAATTTTTAATCAAAATAAAATATTTTATTAGCAAGTGATTAGGTTAATAAATATGATTAAATTTATTTCTTATTTAGATATTACTTACAGAAAAAATTTTCACGTCAATACTCGTTGCGCGCCACTTTAAACTAACATTAAAGGTTTATGAGCGTTACTAAGTTGTAACTACTCCTTTTAGTGATATAACAGAGAATAACAAACATATATACACAATATAAGGAATTACGGAAATGTATCTACACTTAATATTTTTTTTATTGGAATTACACAATTCTAACTGGTAGATACAATTTTATTTACACAATGAAAACAAAAACAAACAAAAAATTTCTGCACTTACACCTATATTTCTTAAAGTATACTCGAAACGAAAAGAGATAACCAAATTTGGAGTGCATATTTAGAAAGAGCACATGTTAATTAGTATAAATACATATATAACTTAAAATGTCAAAAAATGTTAGTTACAACAGTGTAATTCTAAGGTCGCGATATGTATGTAAGAAATTAGTATAGAGTATTCCATCAAAAATTTCAGCATTTCTTTCCCAAAACAAACGTTCGTTAAAAAATGCTTTTTGAGTAGCAAGGTAATATGGGTGTTATTGTGTTCTTGATTCTATTACAACATTGTTGATGAACAAACTTCGAAAACTGTTTTCTCATTATTTGTTAAAAATTTCATCGCAACAAATTTGTAGGCTATGCTGTTTCATCCTGTAGTATAAAGAAACCGGAGCTTCATAAAATAAAATCATTATAGTATAGAGCTTTTCGCAATTAATAAACCAATCAAAAGATGTCGCTAAGTATAAATTAAAGCTAAATATTAAAACCTAAATGTTTCTTAACTAAAATTTAACAATTTATTATGTATACTGCCTTGTTCAATAGATTATCGAGATCTCCTGGAACTGAAAATAACCGAATACGAGCGAATTGAAATAAGAAAAGAAAAAAATATGAAAAATTAGCAACTACGATGGTAAATATTTTGCGATGAAAAGCTTTATTTATGCCAACCGTATTATAAATTAAAATTATAATTTTTTTGAGTTTTATTAATTATGTTAAATTATTATATTAAAGATTTCGCGCTTAACTTACAATAATAATGGTTTATTTTCGTATATAGTTATTTAATTATTTTATGCTTTTCTGTAATTTCAAGTAAATTAATTACAGAGACATCTGTAAACGGATTTTCAAATTACAGAAAGCTCGGTTTTGCAATCGGATAAAATTGAAGTTGTTTACGTTTTATTCTTTTTGTAATAATTTATAATTTTAGAAAATCATAACATCGTTGATTTTTTGTATACAAAAATAATTTTCGTAAATAGATTTCAACGTAAAAATTTTATTATATGAATAATATTATTGTTTCTACATGGTGATTCATAAAATTTTGTTTCAGCTCACGTTTTCTCTTTAATTTTGTTATAAATGGTGTATGTTTAGATTGCTATTAAGTGCATCGTTCATCTCAAAAATTCTGATGTGCATGTGACCAGAATTTAATAAATAGGTAAAATTTTTATAAAATTAAATTTTAAATTGGATGTAAGAGGAATCCGCGGCATCACCCTTTATTATCTTACTTTATAAACCTACACAACTAAACGGAAAGCTCATTTTTATAGAAAATTGATAAATTTATGCTCCGCTTTAGTTTAAATTTACCAAATAAATACTACATTATGATGGCTGATTTTCAAATATGTATACTTTGAATAGTTTATTAAAAATATAAAATTAAAATTTAGATGATATTTTTAATTTTTTATTCATAAATCCATGTTCAAAAATTTTCCAATTACCACGGTTTCTTATAGTAATTCAATAAAAGCTTCCCCTCTACTGAACGCTTTCTTTTTAATATTACGGCTCTTCAAAATCATAGATGGCTCTGCTATTAATCGAGCATAGCTACCTAAATATATATTAAACCTCGATCAGACGTGGGACCAAGCGTAAGTTTTAGTGATTAAAATAATCACAAAAGAAAAATATTTTTTTTGATAAAAACTGTATGCAACCAAAACTGCTACAATATTTGTTTTCGTCAAAACAAAACGGGGAAACATCACTAAAATTTAGTGGTACGTCTCGAGGTACGTATAAAAAAATTAACCGTTTTTAAAAGGTGGATAATCAAAATTAAATAAATGTATCATGAAATTTAATAATCATTTTAACTTAATAATCTTTTTTTCTTTTGTGAAGTATTAATAGTTAAAGTTATTTTAAAATGGTAGGTTTTTCGATTTTTTGGGAGTTATTTTATGAACAATTACCCACTCCGTACAACAAATAAGATTTTATGATTTTTTTAATCAAAGCTAAATTAAATAAGTTTTTAATGTGTTTTAGTACGCTGTTTTCAACGATAAGCTACAAATTTCAATTTAGCGGGTTAAAATTAATCATAAAATACACATTTTTATTTTTTATAATTTTGCTACAGTTCGCTTTTTTTAAATAAAATAACATAACATTAATCTTATCGTCCCGAAATCGAGCCAAATAACAGTACATATGTATTATATTGTAATATAAATTATAAAATAATTAAATATAAAAATTATAACAATTTAAACACCAACGTGATTAACACTAATAAATACACGAATTTGATATAATTTTCAGTCAAGAGCAAGACTCGGTAATCGCCAGAAAAATGCACTAATTGATTGTATAGGAACCAAGCGCACATTTTAGTGGAAAAAAATATTCGATATAATTTCTTGTAAATGCTAGAAAAACGTACGTCCAACTTTTAATATTTTTTTAATCATAGCAGACGTATGTCCAACTTTGATTTGTTTTATTATGTTTACAAACAACTGGACATTTCGCATTGGTATTTGACGTTTCGATTTGTGTTAATTTGTCGCCTTTTGTGTTCTAAATTTGAATGAAATATTTTGAGTTCAACAAACAAAAAATTTTATTTTAAAGATGATCAAAAATCTACATATATGTGTTCATAATTATAGCTGGTTCCAAATAGTGGCTTATTTAATTCCAAATAACAATCCATTCATTTTTACAATAAAAATATAAATATGTATAAAAGAATTTCATTGTATCTTTCTAAATAAAAAAAAATTGCATTCAAAATAACAACAAATTTTATATCTGTACCTCCATATGTACTGATAAAATTTTGTATAAATTTAGTCAGCTTTTATGCAAACATCAGAAATCTTAAAAATTTAACCGGAATGGGACCTAATGAAGAAGTTGGTGGTGACTGGGCCGATTCTGACGCTAGAAGAGTTACAGCGTCCGATTGGCGAATAATTAACCTTTGTCGGCTTGATACGCTTGATGGGCATGTGTATGTTGAGAGTGGGTTTAATATAAGAGTATAAGTAAGATAAATTTATTGAGAACATATAAACCATTCATTTTATTTTTTAGACAGTTGCACCAACAGTAAGACCCAACTTACCACAACCTGGTACATCTGCCAGCGCGATACACATGTCATCAGTTTCTGAAGCTGTAAATATATTATATGATACAAAAACTAACGACAAAATACATATTTGATTTTCTACACTCAAAAAAATAATTCTGTTTTTTTTACAAATTTTACATCGTAATTTTTTTTTAGAGTTACAAAAAATTGTGATATTTTTGCAAACTTTGCATCGTAAAAAACAACTTGTAAATTTTACAATATTTTCGTTAATTTAACACCAGCTTCGTAAGGCGTTGATTGTAGGATTAACGGATAATCCGTAAATAGAAAAAAATTTTACTACTTAATTTCAATTTCTTTGCAAAGCCAAATTAACATTGAAATGTATATATGTGATATTTACAAAGTTCTTATTGGTTTTCGCATTTTAAGGTTTAAGGAGCTTCTAAATGTATTATAGTTAATATTCGTATCGTTTTTAATGAATTAAACAATTTTATTTTTTACGCACTTAATTTTTAAGATATATAAATATAATAGAGTAATCTTCGCTTTGTATGACGAACATTTAATTATTTCACTTAGGAGCAGCGGTCCAGTATTAATTATTCAGAAAGGCCTTCCCTGACTTAACTTCATTCCAAAGATTGCCAGAGAAATATATCTTTTGAGTATATTTTCTTATAAATTATTTGAAGGAAATGCAGAAAGATATTTTTAGAAAAAATTTTATGATGGTGTAGTGGCATCCATTTTACAAATTTAATTGTAAGAAAATAGGAGCAACTTGTATACTTTACAAATATAATTTGAGTTTCATTTTTAATTACAAGTGTAATCATAAAATGACGTTAATGCTCCGTAAAATAAACAGCATGTTCTGTAACGTTACTCAATTCTTTGTAAATTTTACGAATATTTTCGTTATTAAAACAATAATATTTGTAAGTTTTACAAAATTGTTTCGTAAAATTTGTACCGGTAATCGAAGATTGAACATGTTTAAACGAAATTATTCATTGTGGTTTGAGCTTATAAAGAGTGCAGTGTGATTTTAAAAGTATGGATAATAGTGTAACTGTAAAATATATTAAAATAAAATACGAGGAAGTAGGTAATGATTTTTTTTTTCTAAAAAACAGTAATTTATGTACAACGGAATTATTTAATGGTAAAAAAGGTTAGTTTTAAAATAAAATATTATTATTTAAAATTTACTACAACTAATTGCAATATCACATGTAATTTTATCACATGTAACGGTAGCTTTGTTGGTTATTTTGTGCATTATATATATATATATATATATATACATACATATATATATATATATATATATATATATATACATATATATATATATATATATATATATATATATATAGCTCAATGTCAACTAAACAACATAGATAACATATTTAGCGTTTTGCATATATATTTGAAAATGTAAATAATCAGTAAGTACATTTGGCTCAAATATCTAAAGGATAAAAATTTCGCGATTATTATAGTTTTCTATTACAACATTAGGAAATACCCAGAATTTTTTTCATTTTATTCAGGAAAATCCATTTTTAAACATACCCATATAATAACTGCGATTTTTTTTTTCTAATAATTATTTTAGAGAGCGTATTTTACAACACGAAAATTCAAAAGATCATCAACCGGCCAACTTGATAACAGATTCGATTATATTTTCCGAAGCAAATTGATAATTTGTCCAACGGAGACTGTTTAAAAATAAAAACAGAACTCAAAAATCTTCGAAGTGCTAGAGAGCTGGTAAATGAAAAATGGAAAGCAATATCCTCGCTAAGAGTGAAATACTTTCTCACTAATAACGGTAAAACATTATTGAATATGTTTAATGATTGGCCTATACTTATAAACTCGATTGTGCCAGAATTGGTAATATATGTAAATTGAAATTCTAACATTATGTTTTAACACCTAACTTTACAGGTCGAAATAGAGTTTAACTCTGCATAGCCTGGGAAATACATCGATGAAGTAATGCAAAGGAGCCTAATTAATGAACAAATAACTGGATATAAGTTCAGGTAATACTTCTTGTTTGCTTCACTTTATTGAAATTATGTAAATTTATTATCATTTAATTAAAAATCAAAGCGGCCAAACTGTACAGTGGTAACCGCTTTGGCGTTTAAATCAGGAAGTACCAATTAAGTAATTAACGTTTTCTTTTACAAATTAATTCTTTTAACTAGCCTTTTAGCTAGTTATCAAAAATAATAGTAGAGTAGAAAAAATACAATGGGGCCGATTTGAAACCCAGAAGTGACCCTAATAGCTACACAAGATCACATCCAATATAAAAAAAATTATCAAAATACTAACCAACGATTATTTCTATTTCAGATAGATTCAACATAAATATTCTACAGTTAATTTCTTGTGTAGTACCGCCTTCCGTGAAAAATAATTTAAAGTTCAATGGCGTGAGTTGAGTTACAGTAAATCATCCATAAAAGGTAGCCAGACATGGTTCATCCGTACCCATCTATTGAGTCCGTTCATCCATAGACGCCATACGAGCTGCCAAAATCGATAAAACGAACAGATGATAAAGGGTTATCCAATTCAAGCTTGATAAAGTAAACTTAAAAAAAACACACAAAATATTCGGAATGTATTGTAATTTTTATTTCATTTTACAGATTGATCCTTGCCATTTTTAGTTAAACAAGATATCATTCAAATGTTTTCCACGGGACTTCTTACAGGCCTTGATTCTTTTGAGGTAATTTTCAATCACTTTTCGGCACATTTCGGGCGGTATCTCGGCCATTACCTTGCGAATATTAGTTTTCAATTCGTCAAGAGTTTGAGGATTGTTTGCGTAAACACGATCTTTCGCGTAGCCCCACAAAAAGAAATCCAAAGGCGTTAAATCACAGGACCTTGGAGGCCAATTGACATCAGCCAATCGCGAAATCAAACGTCCAGGAAATTTCTCTTGCAAAAGATCTCGATTTGCTCGTGTTACGTGACTGGTTGCTCCATCCTGCTGGAACCACATATCGTCAAGATCATAATCTTCGATTTTCGTAAAAAAATAATCGGTTAACATGCGGCCATAGCGCTCAGAATTGACGGTAACGGTTCGTCCATGGTTGTTCTCAAAAAAATACGGCCCAATCACACCACCAGACCACAATGCGCACCAAACAGTGACTTTTTCCGGGTGTAATGGCTTCTCTACAATCAATTGTGGATTTTCTGAGCCCCAAATTCTACAGTTTTGCTTATTAACGTATCCACCAAGCGAAAAATGAGCTTCATCACTGAAGAAAATTTTGTTCGAAAAATCAGCATCGACGGCCTGTTTTTCCAACACCCAATTTGCGTATGTTCTTCGTTGTCCATGGTCAGCAGGCTTTAGCTCTTGTGTCAAATGGACTTTATACGGATGAAGATGCAAATCCAGATGCAAAATGCGCCAAAATGAGCCATAAGATAGGCCTAAATGTTGAGCTCGACGAGGAATTGACAAATTTGGATCTTCTTCCACACTTTCAGCTACAGAAGCGATATTTTCAGCATTGCGAATGTTTTGATGATGCACAGACCTTACAATATCAGTAACAGATCCAGTTTGTTCAAATTTATTCACTGTATTCAATATGGTTTGCTTTGTAGGACGATTATGACGACCATAATCTGCTCGTAAAGCGCGAAATGTGGATACGACAGAATCACTATTTTTATAATAAGATTTAATAATTTTAACGCGTTGGTCGATTGTTAAATGCTCTATATTCTTAAATGGCAGAATGTCAACTAAATAAATGACAGCGTACTTGACGTTTATCTTTGACAGATGTCGGTATACAGATTTCTACTTTATCAACCTCGAATTGGATAACCCTGTATTTGGATGGAACAAATCATTAAGTTACAACCAATATTGTTTGGTATTGAAAGTGAAATGAACGTACATTGCTCATATTCATTGATGATCAGAAATGTACTTGTTGGAGTTTTTAAAAGAGTTTGGATAAGATATTAAAAACCTATCAAGCTTTTCAACTTGAGTACAATGTAGGGATATTTATTCAACGATATTTTGGGAAATAAATACGAAATACGATCAAGATGTGCCAAGTGTAATTATGATCTACATAATAAAATTGTAATCGAAATTAAATAGTTTGTATATTGTATATAAAACAAATGAATTAAAATAGTTTTGAAAACCATTTGATTATCAAAATTTCAAATGACAATAATAAATGAAGCGATATTTGAAACTTAATTTACTTAATATGATTATAATTATTAATAAATGATTAAAAATAATTAAAAAAATATTAATGATAAGGAAGGCTAGTTTAATACTTTTATTTATTAAAGATTTGTAACTTTTGTATTGCAGACTTTTGTATTTTATGTTGAAATATGAAACAATAAAAAAATTTAATTAAAATAAATTTTAAATTTGTAATATTTTTGT